>JAIOJX010000026.1:20724119-20810038 GCA_022376925.1 Tragulus kanchil | reverse complement strand
TGAGATGCCCACACCTGGGCTTATATCCTGAGAAAACCATCTTTCAAAGAGACACGTGTGCCCCAGCGTTCACTGCAGTCCTACTTACAATAGCCAAGACGCAGAACCAGCAAGATGTCTTTTGACAAATAAAAGGTTGAAGATGGGGTACATCAATACAAGGCAGGATTCTTCAGCCGTGAAAAATGGCCACTGAAGTTATGAGATTATGCCACTAATTGTCATGAGGATGGACCTTGGAGGGAGATAGACTAGTTGCACCCTGCCAGAGAAATAAAATAGCATAGGATGTCCCTTCTAGACAAAATTTAAAAAGAGATACAAAGGGATAAATGTACAACATAAAAAGTGACTCAGAATTCAAGGACAAACAGAAGGCTCCAAGAAAAAGTGAAAAAACAATATGAAATGGGAGTTCGGGGCTTATATATACACAGAAATCTGCAATAGATAATCCATAGGGATTATCTCTTTCCTTTCTTCCTTCCAATTAGACACTGAAATTTGTATCTCTAACATATACAGAGAATTCTCAATCTGTAATAAATAATCTAAAATCATCATCTCCTTCCTTCATTCCACATATATGCAGAAATCGGTATCTTTAATAGGTACTCAGGAAGTGCCTGATGTTCAGCACAGGGTCTTTGACTTTCTGCAGTGACCTCTATAGCAAAAAAAAAAAAAAATCCAAAAAAGAGCAGATATGCTGTATGTATATGTTGTAAGTGAATCAGGTGACTGTACCCTGAAGACAATCCCAAAATGCAGATCAACTATCCTGTAGCATAGCACAGGCATGAGATGAGAGAAAATGAATAAAAGAGCAGTGCCTAGCTTATTCCCTCCAAACTTCCTATTTGGGGTCCTCTCCCATTCCCTGGAGCCTGAGCAGGCTGGCATCTCATGTCTGGACTGTTCTGGGGTCGAAGCAGCCAGGTCGAGACAATCAAAATTTAATAGAGGGCTTCCCCTGGTGGTCCAGTGGGTAAGGACACCGCCTTGCAGTGCAAGGGGCGCCGGTTCGAGCCCTGGCCTGGGAAGATCCCACGTGCCGCGGAGCGGCTGGACTGATGTGTCCAACTACCGAGCCGGAGTTCTGAAGCGCATGCGCCCAGAGTTGGTGCTCTGCAACGACAGACGCCACCGCAATGGGAGGCCCACAGGAGCCAAAGAACGAAGACGAATGAAAATAGAGAAATGAAAGACCAATAGAAGTGGCCCGCCCACTCCTCTCCCTCCCCAACCCGACCCTCGCCCAAAATAAATAAATAAATCTTTAAAAAAAAAAAATTAATAGAGATGGAGAGGCTTCCCTGGTAGCTCAGTGGTGAAGAGTTTGCCTGTCAATGCAGGAGACATGGGTTCAATCCCTGATCCGAGAAGATCCCACATGCTGCGGAGCAACTAAGCCCATGAGCCACGACTATTGAGCCTGTGCTCTAGAGCCTCGGAGCCACAACTATGGAGCCCGTGTGCGACAACTATTGAAGCCTGTGTGCCCTAGAGCCCGAGTTCCACAACAAGAGAAGTCACCGTAACAAGTAGCCTCCTCACCTCAACTGGAGAGTAGCCCCCACTCCCTGCAACTAGAGAAGAGCCTGCGGCAGCAGTGAAAACCCAGAATAGCCAAAAATAAATAAATAAAACGCAAAAAAAAAATTTAACAGAGATGGGAAACCCTGTGATTTCTGCCCCTCTCGGTACAATAGCCAAGACAGAAAAGCAAGCAAATTGCAGACACACAGATGAATGGACACAATGGGGTGTCCATGGGGTGCACGGCAATGGGGTGCACGGACACAGTGGAATAGTTCTCCACCATAAAGAAGTAGAAAATAACGCCAAGTCCAGCTCCGGGAAAGAAAGCAGTGATGATTATTCCAAGTGAATTGAGACAGAAAGACTGGTATCACACGCTATCACTTCTAGGGGTAATCTAAAGATGGATACAAATGAACTTATTGCTGGGAAACACAGACTTACAGACTTTAGAAAAGAAACTTCTGGTCGTCACAATATAAAGATGGGGAACAGGGAGAAAAGAGCTGCTTCAGACTATTATATGCATACTACTACTGACAAAATAAGGACCCAGCGTGTAAAACAAGAAAACTTACTCCACTCCACACTCTGTATTATTAATTCATAATGGAAAAGAACCAAGTCATATACACAGCTATGTAGAAATGAAACAATTTGTCGTAGAAGGAAAAGGGAAAAAGCAACCCCCCACAACCCTGTAATTCATTTATATGGTCCAGTTCAAATGATAGGATGAAAACAGGGAAAATGGAAGTGCTATTCTGCCTCTTTTCCCCTGAGTCCATCGTGACCTGCACTGGTGTCACACGCCTGGAGGTTGATTAGCTGCGGCCCCCTGGCTGGAGTGCCCTGGCACTGAGGGAGTTGGGAGCATGTAGCTGGCACTGTCTTCAAAATGAACCTGGAGGATCTGTTGCCCTCTGGTGAGAGCCTAACCTCCAGATATAAGCAGAATAAAATAAGAGATTGGAATTAACATATACACATTAAAATGAAAGTTGCTCAGTCATGTCCGACTCTTTGAGACCCATGGACAAGGCATGGAGTTCTCCAGGCAAGAATACTTGAGTATTTCCCTTCTCCAGGGGATCTTCCCAACTACACATTTATATTTGTCAAATATATGATTAAATATGCTACTGAATAGCATAGGAAAGTTTATTGAACACACTGCACTCACCTATACACACAAAAAAAAGAACCCTAAAGAGAATAAATGTCTATGTATAACGGAATAGACTTCTTGTACACCTGAAATAAACACAACCTCAGAAGTCTACTCTATTTCAATAGAAAATAACAAGGGATTTACAGGAAGATTTAAAAAAAAAGCATGGGCTTGAAAACGTGCTGCCGCCTTGTGGCCACTTTCTGTAATAACATGAAGAGTTGTGCTGCTGGGGAATTTAATATTCACAAGGATTCACGGGCTCTAAGTAAAAAAACACCTTCCTTGAGAAACGTCCTATGGGATGTCATCGAAAAAGAATCCAAAAGAAGGCAGACATTAAAGAAGCTAATTTTAAGATGTAAGTTTAATTCACACTCTTTAAGAAAAACCATATAAAAAGATGTCAACATCATTAAACATTAGAAGAATGCAAATCCAAATTACACCAACATATCATGTCACTCTGGTCAGAATGGCCATTGCCAAACACTCTACAAACGACAAATGCTGGAGAGGATGTGGAGAGAAGGGAACCCTCTTACAATGTTCTTTGCAATTACATAAGTATATCCAGTAGGGAGAACAGTATGGACGTTCATTTGAAAAATAACACAGAAGTACCTTAGGACCCAGCCACCAATACCTGAAAATAAACCCAGAGAAGACCTAAAATTTAAAAGACATGGGCAACCCTCATTCTGGCTGCAACTAGACTCATAGGAGGACAGATGAATGGATACAGAAGATGGTATACAGGCACACAGCGCAGGATTACTCAGCCACGAAAAGGATGGCATCATGCCATGTCCAGTGACAAGGGAGGAAGTGGAGGTGATCACACTAAGTGAAGTGAGACAAAGAAGGGCACATGCCATATAGTATCACTTAGAGTGGGTTCTCAAAATGAATACAAACAAACTTCATTACAGAAGAGACATCGATCACAGACTCAGAAAAGAATTTCACAGTTACCAGAAAAACAAAGTTGGCAGGGGGCAATTTGTTGTGTCAGGGTAATGTATACACCTGAACGCAGGTGCTGAAGGGCTTCTATGAGCAACACGTCCCACCGGACTGTAAATGACACCCGCACACAAGAAATGTCCTGGGGTAAACCATCACAAAAGAATCCCAGACAGGCCCAAGCTCCGAAGCCAGATAAATTCTAAATTTATCTGAGTATGATTTACAAGACATAAATTGTACTCAGCAGGCGTAACATCACAAAAGCACACGAAGAGAAGCTCCACATCAACGATTATCAAGTCAACGCCAATCAAAACTGCAATGAGGTGCCACCTCACGCTGGTCACAATGGCCATCATCATGGAAAAGATCTACCAAGAATAAATAGTGAGGAGGATGTTCAGACAAGGAAATCCTCCTCGGTGGGAATGTATATAGTGAAGCCACTATAGAAAACAGCACGGAGGTGCCTTGAAACATAGAGGTTCCTTAAACATGGAGCGATCATATGATCCTGCAATCCCATTCCCAGACTTAGATGTGGAGAAATTCACCATTCAAAATGACATGTGCACTTCAATTTTCAGAATAGCACTATTTAAAATAGCCAGACACAGAATCCACCAAAATGTCCACTGACAGAAAAATGAATGCTATGGGGCATTTCTATACACTGGATTACTCCTCAGCCATAAAACATTAAAAACAATGATATTGGCAGCAGCGTGGATGCACTGACAAATTTTCATGCTAAGTGAAGTAAGTCAGAGACAAAAAGACAAATATCATTAAGATATCACATGCAAGTGGGATCTATCAATTCATACCAATGAACCAAACAGAAAAAGACTCAGACTGAGAAAACCAAATTATGATTATCAAAAGAAAATCAAAAGGGAAGGATAAAGAAAGAATCTTGAATTAAATTATACACACTAATAACTACCAAATTGATAACCAGCTAGAACCTGCTGAATAGAATGGGGAACTCCCCTGAACAACTAATAACCTATATGAGGGAAAAAATGGAAAAAGGATAGTTATACCTCTAGGTAATATCCAATCAAGTTCTTGTACACCTAAAACGAACAAAGCAATGGGAATTAACTCTGGTCCAATATAAAATAAAAATTAAATTACCTGAGCTTGGTGTAGGGGAAACCAGACAGTGGTGACCCCTATGATTAGATATGTGATATGCTATGATATTCATATGACACTCCAAAAGGTTTTCACTCAGCAGAACACAGAGAAGCCACCCACCCAAAGGTGCCTGACCTCAAATGAACGTGACAAGTTGAAGAGGAGAAAAAGGACCACAGGTTACAGGCAACACCCTCAATGCAGAGGCTGGAAATCTCAGAGGGGACCAGAAAACCACAGGTCAACAGCAGATATGGGGCCTCGGGGTACAGATTCCTGACCCATGCAGACGGGGTGAGACCCTGCGCGTGGGGCCACACTTCCACAGCCTCCAAGGCGACTCCGCTGCCCCAGGCCCTCCGCCTGGGCCGCACAGCCCTTGGTTAGGAGAGCAGGTCTCTGCTGGTTGGGCCCTTAAGGTTGAAACGAGGGGGTCATGCAATCTCCTGGGATGGCAGAAAGAAGTATAGGGTCAGTCTCCTTTCCCCACTCTTGTCCCAGAGAAGTCCTCCTCTTTTCCCTTTGGTTCCGTGTGATATCAACAGTTTCTACAGCTGTCATGATAATGGTGAGCACACTACCTTGGTTCTGGCAGGCTTGGTCCTTTCTTGTCCCACTGACATGTTGAGAAACACACCAGACGCAGGAGTGGAAGATGAGAGGCAGGTCCAGTCTCTGCTGAGTAAGGATCGGCCTTAAGGGGAGCACAGCAGCAACCTCCCCTGCTGCCCATTGGCTTTTTGCCTGAGCCATGTGGCCTGCAATCAATTCATCAGGTAAACCTGCCTCCCTTCCCGCCCTGCTTGTCCTGGTGAACGGGAATAATTACCCGGGAGAATTCTTTAGGCTACCCAAGGAGGGTGACCCTAGCAGGGGTAGAGGCAAAAAGGCGTATGCCTGTATAAAGTGAATACCGCAACGTTCTAATTCCTAAACACAAGTGAAATTCACGTGTATTCTTCCATATTTTTTAGCTTTGTGTGTGCGGTCTCTCCCTACCTAATCACGGGTCATGATTATGACCCATACAGACGGGGTGAGCCTCACACGGTCCCCAGACCGCCACCTGGGGTCACAAGTCCCCTCGCTTAGGGCACCATGACTGCAGTCGGCAGGCCCCCAATATGTAAACAAGCCAGGTCCCTGGGACCTCCTGGGCCCCCAGAGAGAAGTGTAGGCTCTCTTCCCATAGTGGGCCACGAGAAGTCAGGACCCTCCTGTTTTCACTTTGGTTCTTTGTGACTTTTTTTTAGTGGTCTGAAAGCTCATGCTAGAGTTGAACACATTACCTTGGTTCCGGTAGGATCCGTCTTTCTCGTCTCGTTGAGGTGCTGAGAAAACAGGAGAGCTGGGCTGGAAGACGCGGGGCAGCTCTCTCGCCTTCGGAAGAGAGTCGGCCGGAAAGAGAGCAGAGCAGCGAGCTCACCTGCGGCCCATTGACTGGAATCAATTCACCAGGTGAAGCTCTTAGGCAGCTCTGTAGTGATTGGTTCCCCAGGTTAGGAGGAATCTGGATGGGAAGGGTAAAGCTTTAAGGGGAAGAAGTACAACCCTCGGCTCCTTCTTCAGGCACATTCCATTGAAATTCACAGCCCAGAAAACCGACTTTCCCCAAGGCTCTGGTTTGAGGTGGAAGCAGAGCTGTGCATGGAGAGGTGCTGCCACCTTGTGGACGTTTCCTGAAACTACAACTTGACCACTGGCGCTTACTGGCACCTCCAATTCACAAGGCCTGGAGGGCTGTCAAGGACAGCAGCCCTCAGGAAAGGTGCTGTGGTGGGTGTTGCAGAAATAAATTCCAACACAACTGACTGTCAAGAAGACAACTGCAAAGGTAAATTTTCCTCACACTCTTTAAGGTAAAAAGAAACAAAGGGTCACAGGACAAGATGTTCAGCATCCCTAATTATTACAGGAGGAATGCCAATCAAAACCACAAGAAATTCAAGTCCATCTGAGAGAAAGGTCCTCCTGACTGTCTGCAAACAATAAACGGGTGAGAGAACCGGGAAATGATGGAAACCTCCCCCACCCCATCAGTTAAAGGGCAGCCTTCACGGGCCAGAACAAAATATATCAAAGAGACACACATTTAAAAAAAAGAAAAAGTGACACACGTGCCAAATATTTACTGCAGTGCTACTTCCAAGAGTTAACACAGACCAAAGAAAAAGTCCATTAACAGATTACATCTTAAAAAAATGGGGAGCTTCCCTGGTGGTCCAGTGAGTAAGGACACCGCCTTGCAGTGCAAGGGGCATCAGTTCGATCCCTGGCCTGGGAAGATCCCACGTGCTGCGGAGCGGCTGGACCGATGTGTCCAATTACCGAGCCGGAGCTCTGGAGCGCATGCGCCCAAAGCCGGCGCTCTGCAACAACAGAGGCCACTGTGATGGGAGGCCCACACAGGCCAAAGAATAAAAAGATGGATGAAAATAGATAAATGAAAGACCAATAGAAGTGGCCAAAAAAAAATCTTAAAAAAAAAAAAAAGAAACGGGCTACATTTCTTTGGACAAGAGGCTATTACTCAGACATGAGAAATTGCCACTGAGATTATGAAATTATGCCACTTGTCTCCACAAGGATGGGCATTGGAGGATTATACACTAAGTCAGAAACAAAGGAAAATTATATCCCTTCTGGCAAAAATTTTAAAAGATAATCAGGGGAAATAATTTAAACACAAAAAGAGACTCTGAAATTCAAACACAAGCCAACAATTCCCCCCAAAATGGAAAGGGCCATGGGTGAATTAGGAAGTCGGTACTACCGTATACACTGAACTCTGTATCTGTAATAGATAATACACAAGTATTCTCTACCTTTTTTTTTTTTCAACTCTCGCCTTTCCACATAGGCACTGATCTGTATCTCTAACACACAGAAACCTGTATGAGGCAATCCACAAGGACTATTTCCTGCCTTCCTTCTTCCTTTCTCCCTTCCAACCATGCATATATACAGAGAAATAGTTATCACTAACATACACATAGAAATCTGTTGCTATAATATATAATCCACAAGGACTCTCTCCTTTCTTAGTTTCTTGCATGTATACAAGAAAATCTGTATTTCTAATAGTTACTCCACAGAGACCTGATGTTCACCACAGAGATCTTAACTCCACCTTGTTCAAAAACCTCTATGGCAAAAGGCGGATAAGAATCCACCTACCAGTGCAGGAGATGTAAGAGGCGAGGGTTCGATCCCTGAGTCGGGAAGATCCTCTGGAGGAGGGCATGGTAACCCACTCTAGTGATCTTGCCTGGAGAATGCCATGCACAGACTACAGTCCATGGGGCTGCATGGAGTCGGACATGATTGGAGTGACGCAGAATGCACACATAGCAAAAGATTCCAAACAAAGTACAAGCACTCGGTAAGTATATGTCATAACTGGGTCAGTCTGTTTTACACTGAGGACAAGCACCAAAATGCAAACTGACCTTAACCTGGCTTTGGCATGAAATTAAAGAAAAGTACTGCCCAGTTGATTCCCTCTGACCTCCCTGACTTGGACTCTGTCTTGCTTCCCACACTGTTGGCTGAACCCAGGGTAGACAAGGAACGAGCGAGGGAGCTGGATAAATACTCCAGGAGCCAGAGGAACTGCAAGGAACCGCAGCCATGTTTATCCTCTCCAGGCAGTCGCAAGTGGGGGGGCGGATGGATCCCCAGGTAGGACTTATATGCTTGTACAGAACAAGAGGGGCTCCTGGCCAAGCGGGCACCACGAGACGCACGTGCGCAGTGCAGCACTTGAGCTCCGCTGACACAGAACCATGCAGTCAGGGAAGTCATTGTCTCACAGGGTGAGGAGGCTTGAGGGAGTGGGGCAAGAGAGCCTGACGGATTTGTTCATTTCGCCACATTCTTTGTTTCCCCACATTCCATCCCTTCAGGGTCTCTTGTCTCACTGGTTTGGTAGGTCCTGCCTCCGGTGGCTTCTGTGGGTTACACAAGGCCACAGCTTGCATCCTCATCCCCCCGAACAGCAGAGGCTACAAATGCCCCGTAAGTCAACACTCACAGCCGGTAACCAGGTGCGGGGACCTTCCGCAGAAAGGGAAGGCAGCAGGGATTACTCCCGGCTGAACCGGGAGATCTCGGAGAAAAGTGAATCTTGATCTGTCCGCCCCGCAGCCCCCTGGCTAAAGGCAGGGGACAATCAGACGCGACAGGGGTTCCATCAAAGTAGTTCCACTTTATTAGAGTAAACTAACAGTTTTTATAGGCAAACGAAAAGGGGGGTTTGCAAGGGACTTCCTATAGTTACACCAATCAAGCTAAAGGTCGAGCAACCACGCATTTACATTGCAATAGGAACTCAGGTGAGCCGGCATTGCCCAGAGCCCGGAAACCAGGGGGATCAATCAGAAGTTTTGACAATGGACCTTAGATCACGCCCTGTCTCTTCCTGTCAGCGTCCTTTTAGTACCAAACTGCAAATATGTGCTTAAGCTTCCTTATGCTTGCAAAAGCCGTCTTTCCTTCAGGGCCCCACATCTCCCCCTCTTTTATTTTTAAAATTAAGAGACTTTTGTTGAGGCAACTCGTAGAGCTAAGAGGTGGCCAGCCTCTAGCCTCGTCCGCTCTCCCTTGCGGCTGTGCCTGTCTTAGGTCGGGACAGAGCACTATTCAGGCAGAGCCCGTCATGGGATCAGGCAGCAGCTGTGGCGGCCCTCCTGTCTTAGGCCCGCTCTGCAGTGATGTCCTCTTACCCGTCACTGGCTAACCAGCCATCTCGCGGGGGCTGGACGGAGTTTTTAGAGCGTTCTTCATTCAAAGGCCTCATTATATGTCTCAAGTGATTTCTTGAAGGGTCATATCAACCCAGGGGTTTTGTGGGTGCCCCACGTGGGGCTCTTCTTCCAGGACCTGAGCAAGCACAATTATTTTTTGTTGTAACTGTCTATTGCGGGTCATAACACCCTTGACCTTAAACAATATAGCTAGCAAGGCAACAAAAGCAAACAGATAGAAAGCATTTTTAAACTAGGTGAGTGGGCTCTGTATCCATTGTCAAAAATCTTAAACCCCTTTTATCCTTGTTCCCAAAACGTTTGGGGTGTAATATGGTTCATTCTGATTACATTTAGTTTGCTAACAATATAAGTTAGTATCTTTTGCCCTTCCCAAAATTTAGTGTCCCATATTTTCATCTGTGACGATGTGTTTTGTACTTCAATTAGAGTCCTGTTCATCACTGGAAAGTCTGTCAAGCAGAAGCAGGGATATCTCACGTCACAGTCCAAGTGTGCCAGGATACTTAATGCCTCGATTGCCCCGGTGTGTAGATCAAGCTGTTGCTGGAGTCCCATTATGGCAGCCTTCAGGTGTTCAAGTTGGTGTAGGCTGGTCTGAAGTCCCTGGTTAGAGGCGGTGGATGTGCTGTTTACTGCTGTGATGGTGTGCACCCACTGAACTCCGAGCACGGATGTTGTTACTGTTGTACCTATTAAGGAGAGAAAGAGAGAGAGACGCCTCAAGAACTTTCTGTTCTTGGGCCTGATATATGGTCATTTGTTATCTGCAGCAGAATTTAAAGTTTGATCCTTGTTTTGTGGCATAAATTTAAGATTTCTCGCTGGTACCCATATAGGGCTGGGTTCCCCAATGGGGAATATGCACCCAAATCCTCTCCCCATCGTAAGGAGTGGATCAGGCCCCTTCCACTGGCCAGTAATGGGGTCCTTCCATCTCACTTGCACTTCAGGTTTTATTTCTTGGCTGGACCAGTGTTTTTGAAAGGGTGCCATCAGTTCTTTCTTTGAAAAATTTAAAATGTTTAGGGTAAAGAGTGCCATTCCAAGTTGCTGGTGAGGGCTTATTCCCCCTTTTTGTTTTTGTAATTGGGCCTTTAAGTTTTGATGATGACGTTCAATTATGGCCTGTCCTTGAGGGTTGTATGGGATCCCTGTGGTGAGGCGGCTGTGCCATAGTTGAAAGAAGTTTTGTAAATTTTTACTAACAAAGCAGGGACCATTGTCTGTTTTTATCTGGTAAGGTAGACCCGAGTTGCAAAGCATTGCAAGAAATGACTCTGAGCATGTTTTGCCTTTTCTCCTGAGTGGGCTGTAGCCCAGCAGGCATAGGAATAAGTATCAATGGATACAAAGATGTACTTGAGTTTTCCAAAGGGAGAAAAGTGAGTGACATCTGTCTGCCACCACATATTAGGCCTCAGTCCCCGAGGGTTCACTCCCGGAGATTGTAAGGGAGGAACTTGTAAGTGAGGGAGGCAAGACTTGCAAGTATGCACAATTTTCTTTAAATCTTTGATGGGGATCTGTGGGGTAAGTTTTATTTGAGGTACAATTAGAACTGTAGACCCGGAGGCAGCACCCCAGATAGCTCCGAGAAACCGCTCCAAAGAGTTAGGGGAAGAAAGTCAACACAAGGGTTTCAGTGTGGGGGAAATTTAAATGTCAAAGAAAGGGGTTCTTATTTTCTTTTTTAAAGGCTTTTGATTTACAAATGGCTTGTGCCTGCCATGAGGATGTGATATCTTCATGAAGGATTTTAGCACTTTTTTAGTTCTGAGGAGATGCAGAGATTGAGATAATAAACGCTCTTTCTAAAAGTCATTTACTTATCTAAAGACCTGTTCCACCGGATTCCCCTGAGTGTTTTGCCCCACCCTGATTTCCTTCATGGGGTCTTTCGGTGGGATGTTTTCTTGTCTCCTTAGGGGGCACTCTCTCTTAAAGTGTCCCGGTTGGCCGCAGTTAAAGCAGTGGGCTGATTCAGGTGAGGCGGGGGGGCCCCCGGGATGAGGCCCTGCCTGTAACCATTGCAGTGGATAAGGCTTTAGTCATTGCCTCAGAGAGAGCCTCAGTTTGAGCCTGAAGGGCATTGGTGATAGAGCAGGCTTGGTGGCTTTGTGTGCCTATATCTTTAGAGCACACAATCCATCGCTCAATGGAACGATCTTTTTGTCCTGCACAGGCCAATTTATGGTCTGTATTCATTCCCTCCCAAACTAACATTTTGAGGAACTGATCTCTTAAAGGCCCTGGAGGGAACTTTCTCTGGAGGCTCTTTTCTACACGATCTACAAAAGTGGCAAGGTCTTCGCTATTCTTTTGTGTTATCCCTGATATGGGGGGTTCAGTAGGGCCTTCAGCAAGTTTTTTCCAGGCAGCCAGACATATAGCCCGTACTTGGTCTTGATAAGGGGCAGGAATGGTGGCCTGCTGAATACCAGTGCTCCATCGGTCCGCCATTCGATAGCATTCCGAAAGTTATTGGAATGACGGGATTGGCAGCCTGGTTTCTCTCTGCTTGAGCATGACATTTCTCTTTGAAAAAGGCACACCACTTGATATAGATGTTACTGGGAAGTACTGCCTTACATAGCATTTTCCAGTCTTGGGTGGTACAAGGTTGGTGGGCTAGCCCTTGGAGTATGGTTTCTGCCCATGGGGAGTTTGGGCCGTCCTCGGCTACCGCCTTTTTAAGTTCCTTTAGGTCATTAGCCTCCCATGGATACCAGGCGTCCGGTCTGTTTCCCCCCGGGTTAACGTTTACAGGGAAAGCTTGGGCTGGGCCCGTGAAGGGCGCTGAGGGCCCCAGGGTCTTCAGGATAGGTCCTCTCTCCAAGGTGACCCCAGTGCCCTCCCTCCCCGTGGAGCCTCTGTGATCTCTTCAAAGGAGGGAGGGAGCGGGGAGTACAGTCCTGTGCCTTGAGATCTTGACTCCGAGTGATTGGGGAAACGCTCATCATAGCTAATTTCGTCTTCATTTACAACGAGTCCCAGGCTCTGTTAAGAGCCTGAATATAGTTTCCATGTTGTTAAAGAGAGCAGAAAAGAAAGACAACTGAGGACAACCACCAAAAATCCTAACGGGAGTGGTGGCGGCCGGGAAGTTGGGCTCATGTCGTGTTTGTGAAACCGTGAAGGAGTCCCTAACGTTGCACGGACATTGTCTTGCTGGGGGCGGGCGCTCTAAGAGGCTCTGGCCCGTTCCGTGACCCCCTTATCCTGTCACGGGAGTCTTCAAGCGGCAGGCGCCCTAATGGCTTTTAAATGCCTGACCTGTGCCCACACGGGAGAGGTTTAGCCACGTCCTCAATTTGAAATATAGAAAAGAGAGGCTTCCACCCAGTCGGGCTGCCGCTACTGGGGCAGACTGTCTTAAAGCCTTCTGAAGACCACCAGAGAGTAACCCTGGCCTGGTCCCCGTCAGTTGCTTTTTTGACTGTCCACCTGTTCGCTGGAAGTCTCGAATCGGAGAGAACAAGAAAGTAGGAATTAAAGCAAAGAAGGAAAAACAAAGGAAAGCAACGTTCAATTTTTTTTTTCTTTTTCCCTTGTGACTACCCTAAATCCCCACCCTCTCGGGAGTGGCGCGATAAAGGGGAAGACTCACCTTGAAATCCGGATTACTCCGAGAAGATGCCCCTCTAGAGGGAGGCTCGCGCTGAGGCCCGTCGGCCGCTTCGGGTTCTCTTTCAAACCCGCACGGTGATGCTGCCTTCTACTTTCTCGCCCTCAGGCCCCACGTTGGGCGCCAGCTTCTGCGGGACCTTCCGCAGAAAGGGAAGGCAGTAGGATTACTCCCGGCTGAACCGGGAGATCTCGGAGAAAAGTGAATCTTGATCTGTCCGCCCGCAGCCCCTGGCTAAAGGCAGGGGACAATCAGACGCGACAGGGGTTCCATCAAAGTAGTTCCACTTTATTAGAGTAAACTAACAGCTTTTATAGGCAAACGAAAAGGGGGGTTTGCAAGGGACTTCCTATAGTTACACCAATCAAGCTAAAGGTCGAGCAACCACGCATTTACATTGCAATAGGAACTCAGGTGAGCCGGCATTGCCCAGAGCACGGAAACCAGGGGGATCAATCAGAAGTTTTGACAATGGACCTTAGATCACGCCCTGTCTCTTCCTGTCAGCGTCCTTTTAGTACCAAACTGCAAATATGTGCTTAAGCTTCCTTATGCTTGCAAAAGCCGTCTTTCCTTCAGGGCCCCACAACCAGGGTGCTGCTCCAACTAAAACACAAACCCAGGAGCGCTGCACCAGGACACACAGATATGGACTCCACACCCACAGGAGACTAACCCAAAGCCAACTGGAAGGACATCACAAGAGGATGTAGACATGAAGCGGACCTGCCCAAATGAAGGAATATTCCACAGCAGTCAAGTAAGTTTGGGCTTAAAATTAGTAAAAGCACAGACATTATCTTTAAAACGTATACCCACCAGATGAAAGAATCTCACGGACACCATGCTGAGAACCAAGGAAAAAGCTAACAGGACACCAGTGCAGCTTCAGCCGTGAAAAATGGCCACTGAAGTTATGAGATTATGCCACTAATTGTCATGAGGATGGACCTTGGAGGGAGATAGACTAGTTGCACCCTGCCAGAGAAATAAAATAGCATAGGATGTCCCTTCTAGACAAAATTTAAAAAGAGATACAAAGGGATAAATGTACAACATAAAAAGTGACTCAGAATTCAAGGACAAACAGAAGGCTCCAAGAAAAAGTGAAAAAACAATATGAAATGGGAGTTCGGGGCTTATATATACACAGAAATCTGCAATAGATAATCCATAGGGATTATCTCTTTCCTTTCTTCCTTCCAATTAGACACTGAAATTTGTATCTCTAACATATACAGAGAATTCTCAATCTGTAATAAATAATCTAAAATCATCATCTCCTTCCTTCATTCCACATATATGCAGAAATCGGTATCTTTAATAGGTACTCAGGAAGTGCCTGATGTTCAGCACAGGGTCTTTGACTTTCTGCAGTGACCTCTATAGCAAAAAAAAAAAAAAATCCAAAAAAGAGCAGATATGCTGTATGTATATGTTGTAAGTGAATCAGGTGACTGTACCCTGAAGACAATCCCAAAATGCAGATCAACTATCCTGTAGCATAGCACAGGCATGAGATGAGAGAAAATGAATAAAAGAGCAGTGCCTAGCTTATTCCCTCCAAACTTCCTATTTGGGGTCCTCTCCCATTCCCTGGAGCCTGAGCAGGCTGGCATCTCATGTCTGGACTGTTCTGGGGTCGAAGCAGCCAGGTCGAGACAATCAAAATTTAATAGAGGGCTTCCCCTGGTGGTCCAGTGGGTAAGGACACCGCCTTGCAGTGCAAGGGGCGCCGGTTCGATCCCTGGCCTGGGAAGATCCCACGTGCCGCGGAGCGGCTGGACCGATGTGTCCAATCACCGAGCAGGAACTCTGGAGCGCATGCGCCCAGAGTTGGTGCTCTGCAACGACAGACTCCACCGCGATGGGAGGCCCACAGGAGCCAAAGAACAAAGATGGATGAAAATAGAGAAATAAAAGACCAATACAAGTGGCCCGCCCGCTCCCCTCCCTCCCCAACCCGACCCTCGCCCAAAATAAATAAATAAATCTTTAAAAAAAAAAATTAATAGAGATGGAGAGGCTTCCCTGGTAGCTCAGTGGTGAAGAGTTTGCCTGTCAATGCAGGAGACATGGGTTCAATCCCTGATCCGAGAAGATCCCACATGCTGCGGAGCAACTAAGCCCATGAGCCACGACTATTGAGCCTGTGCTCTAGAGCCTCGGAGCCACAACTATGGAGCCCGTGTGCGACAACTATTGAAGCCTGTGTGCCCTAGAGCCCGAGTTCCACAACAAGAGAAGTCACCGTAACAAGTAGCCTCCTCACCTCAACTGGAGAGTAGCCCCCACTCCCTGCAACTAGAGAAGAGCCTGCGGCAGCAGTGAAAACCCAGAATAGCCAAAAATAAATAAATAAAACGCAAAAAAAAAATTTAACAGAGATGGGAAACCCTGTGATTTCTGCCCCTCTCGGTACAATAGCCAAGACAGAAAAGCAAGCAAATTGCAGACACACAGATGAATGGACACAATGGGGTGTCCATGGGGTGCACGGCAATGGGGTGCACGGACACAGTGGAATAGTTCTCCACCATAAAGAAGTAGAAAATAACGCCAAGTCCAGCTCCGGGAAAGAAAGCAGTGATGATTATTCCAAGTGAATTGAGACAGAAAGACTGGTATCACACGCTATCACTTCTAGGGGTAATCTAAAGATGGATACAAATGAACTTATTGCTGGGAAACACAGACTTACAGACTTTAGAAAAGAAACTTCTGGTCGTCACAATATAAAGATGGGGAACAGGGAGAAAAGAGCTCCTTCAGACTATTATATGCATACTACTACTGATAAAATAAGGACCCAGTGTGTAAAACAAGGAAACTTAATCCACTCCACACTCTGTATTATTAACTCATACTGGAAAAGAACCAAGTCATATACACAGCTATGTAGAAATGAAACAATTTGTCGTAGAAGGAAAAGGAAAAAAGCAACCCCCCACAAACCTGTAATTCATTTATATGGTCCAGTTCAAATGATAGGATGAAAACAGGGGAAATGGAAGAGCTATTCTGCCTCTTCTCCCCTGAGGCCATCGTGACCTGCCCTGGGGTCACACGCCTGGAGGTTGGTTGGTTGCGGCCCCCCAGCTGGAGTGCCCTGGCGCTGAGGGAGCTGGGAGCATGCAGCTGGCACTGTCTCCAGAATGAACCTGGAGGATCTCTTGCCCTCTGGTGAGATCCTAACCTCCAGATATAAGCAGAATAAAACAAGAGATTGGAATTAACATATACACATTAAAGTGAAACTTGCTCAGTCATGTCCGACTCTTTGAGACCCATGGACAAGGCATGGAATTTTCCAGGCAAGAATACTTGAATATTTCCCTTCTCCAGGGGATCTTCCCAACTACACATTTATATTTGTCAGATATATGATTAAATATGCTACTGAATAGCATAGGAAAGTTTATTGAACACACTGCACTCACCTATACACACACACACAAAAAAGAACCCTAAAGAGAATAAACGTCTATGTATAATGAAATCGACTTCTTGCACACCTGAAATAAACACAACCTCAGAAATCCACTCTATTCCAATAGAAAATAACAAGGAATTTTCAGAAAGATTAAAAAAAAAAAAAAAAAAAAAGCATGGGGCTTGAAAACGTGCTGCCGCCTTGTGGCCACTTTCTGTAATAACATAATGAAGAGCTGTGCTGCTGGGGAATATTCACAAGGATCCACAGACTCTAAGTAAAAAAAAACACCTTGCTTGAGAAATGTCCTATGGAATGTCATCGAAAAAGAATCCAAAAGAAGGCAGACATTAAAGGAGCTGATTTTAAGATGTAAGTTTAATTCACACTCTTCAAGAAAAACCATATGAAAAAATGTCAACATCATTAAACATTAGAAGAATGCAAATCCAAATTACACCAACATATCATGTCACTCTGGTCAGAATGGCCATTGCCAAACACTCTACAAACGACAAATGCTGGAGAGGATGTGGAGAAGGGAACCCTCTTACAATGTTCTTTGCAATTACATAAGTATATCCAGTAGGGAGAAAGGGAAAAGGAAAAAGCAACCCCCACAAACCTGTAATTCATTTATATGGTCCAGTTCAAATGATAGGATGAAAACAGGAAATGGAAGAGCTATTCTGCCTCTTCTCCCTGAGTCCATCGTGACCTGCACTGGTGTCACACGCCTGGAGGTTGATTAGCTGCGGCCCCCTGGCTGGAGTGCCCTGGCACTGAGGGAGTTGGGAGCATGTAGCTGGCACTGTCTTCAAAATGAACCTGGAGGATCTGTTGCCCTCTGGTGAGAGCCTAACCTCCAGATATAAGCAGAATAAAATAAGAGATTGGAATTAACATATACACATTAAAATGAAAGTTGCTCAGTCATGTCCGACTCTTTGAGACCCATGGACAAGGCATGGAGTTCTCCAGGCAAGAATACTTGAGTATTTCCCTTCTCCAGGGGATCTTCCCAACTACACATTTATATTTGTCAGATATATGATTAAATATGCTACTGAATAGCATAGGAAAGTTTATTGAACACACTGCACTCACCTATACACACACACACAAAAAAGAACCCTAAAGAGAATAAATGTCTATGTATAACGGAATAGACTTCTTGTACACCTGAAATAAACACAACCTCAGAAGTCTACTCTATTTCAATAGAAAATAACAAGGGATTTACAGGAAGATTTAAAAAAAAAGCATGGGCTTGAAAACGTGCTGCCGCCTTGTGGCCACTTTCTGTAATAACATGATGAAGAGCTGTGCTACTGGGGAATTTAATATTCACAAGGATTCACGGGCTCTAAGTAAAAAAACACCTTCCTTGAGAAACGTCCTATGGGATGTCATCGAAAAAGAATCCAAAAGAAGGCAGACATTAAAGAAGCTAATTTTAAGATGTAAGTTTAATTCACACTCTTTAAGAAAAACCATATAAAAAGATGTCAACATCATTAAACATTAGAAGAATGCAAATCCAAATTACACCAACATATCATGTCACTCTGGTCAGAATGGCCATTGCCAAACACTCTACAAACGACAAATGCTGGAGAGGATGTGGAGAGAAGGGAACCCTCTTACAATGTTCTTTGCAATTACATAAGTATATCCAGTAGGGAGAACAGTATGGACGTTCATTTGAAAAATAACACAGAAGTACCTTAGGACCCAGCCACCAATACCTGAAAATAAACCCAGAGAAGACCTAAAATTTAAAAGACATGGGCAACCCTCATTCTGGCTGCAACTAGACTCATAGGAGGACAGATGAATGGATACAGAAGATGGTATACAGGCACACAGCGCAGGATTACTCAGCCACGAAAAGGATGGCATCATGCCATGTCCAGTGACAAGGGAGGAAGTGGAGGTGATCACACTAAGTGAAGTGAGACAAAGAAGGGCACATGCCATATAGTATCACTTAGAGTGGGTTCTCAAAATGAATACAAACAAACTTCATTACAGAAGAGACATCGCATCACAGACTCAGAAAAGAATTTCACAGTTACCAGAAAAAACAAAGTTGGCAGGGAGCAATTGGTTGTGTCAGGTTAATGTATACACCTGAACGCAGGTGCTGAAGGGCTTCTATGAGCAACACGTCCCACCGGACTGTAAATGACACCCGCACACAAGAAATGTCCTGGGGTAAACCATCACAAAAGAATCCCAGACAGGCCCAAGCTCCGAAGCCAGATAAATTCTAAATTTATCTGAGTATGATTTACAAGACATAAATTGTACTCAGCAGGCGTAACATCACAAAAGCACACGAAGAGAAGCTCCACATCAACGATTATCAAGTCAACGCCAATCAAAACTGCAATGAGGTGCCACCTCACGCTGGTCACAATGGCCATCATCATGGAAAAGATCTACCAAACACCGGCTCTAAGTAAAAAACACTTTCCTTGAGAAACGTCCTATGGGATGTCATCGAAAAGAATCCAAAAGAAGGCAGACATTAAAGAAGCTGATGTTAAGATGTAAGTTTAATTCACACTCTTCAAGAAAAATCGTATGAAAAGATGTCAACATCATTAAACATTAGAAGAATGCAAATCCAAATTACACCAACATATCATGTCACTCTGGTCAGAATGGCCATTGCCAAACACTCTACAAACGACAAATGCTGGAGAGGATGTGGAGAGAAGGGAACCCTCTTACAATGTTCTTTGCAATTACATAAGTATATCCAGTAGGGAGAACAGTATGGACGTTCATTTGAAAAATAACACAGAAGTACCTTAGGACCCAGCCACCAATACCTGAAAATAAACCCAGAGAAGACCTAAAATTTAAAAGACATGGGCAACCCTCATTCTGGCTGCAACTAGACTCATAGGAGGACAGATGAATGGATACAGAAGATGGTATACAGGCACACAGCGCAGGATTACTCAGCCACGAAAAGGATGGCATCATGCCATGTCCAGTGACAAGGGAGGAAGTGGAGGTGATCACACTAAGTGAAGTGAGACAAAGAAGGGCACATGCCATATAGTATCACTTAGAGTGGGTTCTCAAAATGAATACAAACAAACTTCATTACAGAAGAGACATCGCATCACAGACTCAGAAAAGAATTTCACAGTTACCAGAAAAAACAAAGTTGGCAGGGAGCAATTGGTTGTGTCAGGTTAATGTATACACCTGAACGCAGGTGCTGAAGGGCTTCTATGAGCAACACGTCCCACCGGACTGTAAATGACACCCGCACACAAGAAATGTCCTGGGGTAAACCATCACAAAAGAATCCCAGACAGGCCCAAGCTCCGAAGCCAGATAAATTCTAAATTTATCTGAGTATGATTTACAAGACATAAATTGTACTCAGCAGGCGTAACATCACAAAAGCACACGAAGAGAAGCTCCACATCAACGATTATCAAGTCAACGCCAATCAAAACTGCAATGAGGTGCCACCTCACGCTGGTCACAATGGCCATCATCATGGAAAAGATCTACCAAGAATAAATAGTGAGGAGGATGTTCAGACAAGGAAATCCTCCTCGGTGGGAATGTATATAGTGAAGCCACTATAGAAAACAGCACGGAGGTGCCTTGAAACATAGAGGTTCCTTAAACATGGAGCGATCATATGATCCTGCAATCCCATTCCCAGACTTAGATGTGGAGAAATTCACCATTCAAAATGACATGTGCACTTCAATTTTCAGAATAGCACTATTTAAAATAGCCAGACACAGAATCCACCAAAATGTCCACTGACAGAAAAATGAATGCTATGGGGCATTTCTATACACTGGATTACTCCTCAGCCATAAAACATTAAAAACAATGATATTGGCAGCAGCGTGGATGCACTGACAAATTTTCATGCTAAGTGAAGTAAGTCAGAGACAAAAAGACAAATATCATTAAGATATCACATGCAAGTGGGATCTATCAATTCATACCAATGAACCAAACAGAAAAAGACTCAGACTGAGAAAACCAAATTATGATTATCAAAAGAAAATCAAAAGGGAAGGATAAAGAAAGAATCTTGAATTAAATTATACACACTAATAACTACCAAATTGATAACCAGCTAGAACCTGCTGAATAGAATGGGGAACTCCCCTGAACAACTAATAACCTATATGAGGGAAAAAATGGAAAAAGGATAGTTATACCTCTAGGTAATATCCAATCAAGTTCTTGTACACCTAAAACGAACAAAGCAATGGGAATTAACTCTGGTCCAATATAAAATAAAAATTAAATTACCTGAGCTTGGTGTAGGGGAAACCAGACAGTGATGCCCCTATGAATTAGATATGGGATATGCTATGATATTCATATGACACTCCAAAAGGTTTTCACTCAGCAGAACACAGAGAAGCCACCCACCCAAAGGTGCCTGACCTCAAATGAACGTGACAAGTTGAAGAGGAGAAAAAGGACCACAGGTTACAGGCAACACCCTCAATGCAGAGGCTGGAAATCTCAGAGGGGACCAGAAAACCACAGGTCAACAGCAGATATGGGGCCTCGGGGTACAGATTCCTGACCCATGCAGACGGGGTGAGACCCTGCGCGTGGGGCCACACTTCCACAGCCTCCAAGGCGACTCCGCTGCCCCAGGCCCTCCGCCTGGGCCGCACAGCCCTTGGTTAGGAGAGCAGGTCTCTGCTGGTTGGGCCCTTAAGGTTGAAACGAGGGGGTCATGCAATCTCCTGGGATGGCAGAAAGAAGTATAGGGTCAGTCTCCTTTCCCCACTCTTGTCCCAGAGAAGTCCTCCTCTTTTCCCTTTGGTTCCGTGTGATATCAACAGTTTCTACAGCTGTCATGATAATGGTGAGCACACTACCTTGGTTCTGGCAGGCTTGGTCCTTTCTTGTCCCACTGACATGTTGAGAAACACACCAGACGCAGGAGTGGAAGATGAGAGGCAGGTCCAGTCTCTGCTGAGTAAGGATCGGCCTTAAGGGGAGCACAGCAGCAACCTCCCCTGCTGCCCATTGGCTTTTTGCCTGAGCCATGTGGCCTGCAATCAATTCATCAGGTAAACCTGCCTCCCTTCCCGCCCTGCTTGTCCTGGTGAACGGGAATAATTACCCGGGAGAATTCTTTAGGCTACCCAAGGAGGGTGACCCTAGCAGGGGTAGAGGCAAAAAGGCGTATGCCTGTATAAAGTGAATACCGCAACGTTCTAATTCCTAAACACAAGTGAAATTCACGTGTATTCTTCCATATTTTTTAGCTTTGTGTGTGCGGTCTCTCCCTACCTAATCACGGGTCATGATTATGACCCATACAGACGGGGTGAGCCTCACACGGTCCCCAGACCGCCACCTGGGGTCACAAGTCCCCTCGCTTAGGGCACCATGACTGCAGTCGGCAGGCCCCCAATATGTAAACAAGCCAGGTCCCTGGGACCTCCTGGGCCCCCAGAGAGAAGTGTAGGCTCTCTTCCCATAGTGGGCCACGAGAAGTCAGGACCCTCCTGTTTTCAGTCAAATGAACTATGATATTCATATGCCCAAAGGAAAGAGAAGCCACCCACCCAAAGGTGCCTGACCTCAAATGAACGTGACAAGTTGAAGAGGAGAAAAAGGACCACAGGTTACAGGCAACACCCTCAATGCAGAGGCTGGAAATCTCAGAGGGGACCAGAAAACCACAGGTCAACAGCAGATATGGGGCCTCGGGGTACAGATTCCTGACCCATGCAGACGGGGTGAGACCCTGCGCGTGGGGCCACACTTCCACAGCCTCCAAGGCGACTCCGCTGCCCCAGGCCCTCCGCCTGGGCCGCACAGCCCTTGGTTAGGAGAGCAGGTCTCTGCTGGTTGGGCCCTTAAGGTTGAAACGAGGGGGTCATGCAATCTCCTGGGATGGCAGAAAGAAGTATAGGGTCAGTCTCCTTTCCCCACTCTTGTCCCAGAGAAGTCCTCCTCTTTTCCCTTTGGTTCCGTGTGATATCAACAGTTTCTACAGCTGTCATGATAATGGTGAGCACACTACCTTGGTTCTGGCAGGCTTGGTCCTTTCTTGTCCCACTGACATGTTGAGAAACACACCAGACGCAGGAGTGGAAGATGAGAGGCAGGTCCAGTCTCTGCTGAGTAAGGATCGGCCTTAAGGGGAGCACAGCAGCAACCTCCCCTGCTGCCCATTGGCTTTTTGCCTGAGCCATGTGGCCTGCAATCAATTCATCAGGTAAACCTGCCTCCCTTCCCGCCCTGCTTGTCCTGGTGAACGGGAATAATTACCGGGAGAATTCTTTAGGCTACCCAAGGAGGGTGACCCTAGCAGGGTAGAGGCAAAAGGCGTATGCCTGTATAAAGTGAATACATAGCGTTCTAATTCCTAAACACCAGTGAAATTCCCGTGTATCCTTCCATATTTACTAGCTTTGTGTGTGCGGTCTCGCCCTACCTAATCACGGGTCATGATTATGACCCATACAGACGGGGTGAGCCTCACACGGTCCCCAGACCGCCACCTGGGGTCACAAGTCCCCTCGCTTAGGGCACCATGACTGCAGTCGGCAGGCCCCCAATATGTAAACAAGCCAGGTCCCTGGGACCTCCTGGGCCCCCAGAGAGAAGTGTAGGCTCTCTTCCCATAGTGGGCCACGAGAAGTCAGGACCCTCCTGTTTTCACTTTGGTTCTTTGTGACTTTTTTTTAGTGGTCTGAAAGCTCATGCTAGAGTTGAACACATTACCTTGGTTCCGGTAGGATCCGTCTTTCTCGTCTCGTTGAGGTGCTGAGAAAACAGGAGAGCTGGGCTGGAAGACGCGGGGCAGCTCTCTCGCCTTCGGAAGAGAGTCGGCCGGAAAGAGAGCAGAGCAGCGAGCTCACCTGCGGCCCATTGACTGGAATCAATTCACCAGGTGAAGCTCTTAGGCAGCTCTGTAGTGATTGGTTCCCCAGGTTAGGAGGAATCTGGATGGGAAGGGTAAAGCTTTAAGGGGAAGAAGTACAACCCTCGGCTCCTTCTTCAGGCACATTCCATTGAAATTCACAGCCCAGAAAACCGACTTTCCCCAAGGCTCTGGTTTGAGGTGGAAGCAGAGCTGTGCATGGAGAGGTGCTGCCACCTTGTGGACGTTTCCTGAAACTACAACTTGACCACTGGCGCTTACTGGCACCTCCAATTCACAAGGCCTGGAGGGCTGTCAAGGACAGCAGCCCTCAGGAAAGGTGCTGTGGTGGGTGTTGCAGAAATAAATTCCAACACAACTGACTGTCAAGAAGACAACTGCAAAGGTAAATTTTCCTCACACTCTTTAAGGTAAAAAGAAACAAAGGGTCACAGGACAAGATGTTCAGCATCCCTAATTATTACAGGAGGAATGCCAATCAAAACCACAAGAAATTCAAGTCCATCTGAGAGAAAGGTCCTCCTGACTGTCTGCAAACAATAAACGGGTGAGAGAACCGGGAAATGATGGAAACCTCCCCCACCCCATCAGTTAAAGGGCAGCCTTCACGGGCCAGAACAAAATATATCAAAGAGACACACATTTAAAAAGAAAAAGTGACACACGTGCCAAATATTTACTGCAGTGCTACTTCCAAGAGTTAACACAGACCAAAGAAAAAGTCCATTAACAGATTACATCTTAAAAAAATGGGGAGCTTCCCTGGTGGTCCAGTGAGTAAGGACACCGCCTTGCAGTGCAAGGGGCATCAGTTCGATCCCTGGCCTGGGAAGATCCCACGTGCTGCGGAGCGGCTGGACCGATGTGTCCAATTACCGAGCCGGAGCTCTGGAGCGCATGCGCCCAAAGCTGGTGCTCTGCAACAACAGAGGCCACTGTGATGGGAGGCCCACACAGGCCAAAGAATAAAAAGATGGATGAAAATAGATAAATGAAAGACCAATAGAAGTGGCCAAAAAAAAATCTTAAAAAAAAAAAAAAGAAACGGGCTACATTTCTTTGGACAAGAGGCTATTACTCAGACATGAGAAATTGCCACTGAGATTATGAAATTATGCCACTTGTCTCCACAAGGATGGGCATTGGAGGATTATACACTAAGTCAGAAACAAAGGAAAATTATATCCCTTCTGGCAAAAATTTTAAAAGATAATCAGGGGAAATAATTTAAACACAAAAAGAGACTCTGAAATTCAAACACAAGCCAACAATTCCCCCCAAAATGGAAAGGGCCATGGGTGAATTAGGAAGTCGGTACTACCGTATACACTGAACTCTGTATCTGTAATAGATAATACACAAGTATTCTCTACCTTTTTTTTTTTTCAACTCTCGCCTTTCCACATAGGCACTGATCTGTATCTCTAACACACAGAAACCTGTATGAGGCAATCCACAAGGACTATTTCCTGCCTTCCTTCTTCCTTTCTCCCTTCCAACCATGCATATATACAGAGAAATAGTTATCACTAACATACACATAGAAATCTGTTGCTATAATATATAATCCACAAGGACTCTCTCCTTTCTTAGTTTCTTGCATGTATACAAGAAAATCTGTATTTCTAATAGTTACTCCACAGAGACCTGATGTTCACCACAGAGATCTTAACTCCACCTTGTTCAAAAACCTCTATGGCAAAAGGCGGATAAGAATCCACCTACCAGTGCAGGAGATGTAAGAGGCGAGGGTTCGATCCCTGAGTCGGGAAGATCCTCTGGAGGAGGGCATGGTAACCCACTCTAGTGATCTTGCCTGGAGAATGCCATGCACAGACTACAGTCCATGGGGCTGCATGGAGTCGGACATGATTGGAGTGACGCAGAATGCACACATAGCAAAAGAGTCCAAAGAAAGTACAAGCACTCTGTAAGTATATGTCATAACTGGGTCCGATGTGTCCAATTACCGAGCCGGAGCTCTGGAGCGCATGCGCCCAAAGCCGGCGCTCTGCAACAACAGAGGCCACTGTGATGGGAGGCCCACACAGGCCAAAGAATAAAAAGATGGATGAAAATAGATAAATGAAAGACCAATAGAAGTGGCCAAAAAAAAAAAAAAAAGAAACGGGCTACATTTCTTTGGACAAGAGGCTATTACTCAGACATGAGAAATTGCCACTGAGATTATGAAATTATGCCACTTGTCTCCACAAGGATGGGCATTGGAGGATTATACACTAAGTCAGAAACAAAGGAAAATTATATCCCTTCTGGCAAAAATTTTAAAAGATAATCAGGGGAAATAATTTAAACACAAAAAGAGACTCTGAAATTCAAACACAAGCCAACAATTCCCCCCAAAATGGAAAGGGCCATGGGTGAATTAGGAAGTCGGTACTACCGTATACACTGAACTCTGTATCTGTAATAGATAATACACAAGTATTCTCTACCTTTTTTTTTTTTCAACTCTCGCCTTTCCACATAGGCACTGATCTGTATCTCTAACACACAGAAACCTGTATGAGGCAATCCACAAGGACTATTTCCTGCCTTCCTTCTTCCTTTCTCCCTTCCAACCATGCATATATACAGAGAAATAGTTATCACTAACATACACATAGAAATCTGTTGCTATAATATATAATCCACAAGGACTCTCTCCTTTCTTAGTTTCTTGCATGTATACAAGAAAATCTGTATTTCTAATAGTTACTCCACAGAGACCTGATGTTCACCACAGAGATCTTAACTCCACCTTGTTCAAAAACCTCTATGGCAAAAGGCGGATAAGAATCCACCTACCAGTGCAGGAGATGTAAGAGGCGAGGGTTCGATCCCTGAGTCGGGAAGATCCTCTGGAGGAGGGCATGGTAACCCACTCTAGTGATCTTGCCTGGAGAATGCCATGCACAGACTACAGTCCATGGGGCTGCATGGAGTCGGACATGATTGGAGTGACGCAGAATGCACACATAGCAAAAGATTCCAAACAAAGTACAAGCACTCGGTAAGTATATGTCATAACTGGGTCAGTCTGTTTTACACTGAGGACAAGCACCAAAATGCAAACTGACCTTAACCTGGCTTTGGCATGAAATTAAAGAAAAGTACTGCCCAGTTGATTCCCTCTGACCTCCCTGACTTGGACTCTGTCTTGCTTCCCACACTGTTGGCTGAACCCAGGGTAGACAAGGAACGAGCGAGGGAGCTGGATAAATACTCCAGGAGCCAGAGGAACTGCAAGGAACCGCAGCCATGTTTATCCTCTCCCGGCAGTCGCAAGTGGGGGCGGATGGATCCCCAGGTAGGACTTATATGCTTGTACAGAACAAGAGGGGCTCCTGGCCAAGCGGGCACCACGAGACGCACGTGCGCAGTGCAGCACTTGAGCTCCGCTGACACAGAACCATGCAGTCAGGGAAGTCATTGTCTCACAGGGTGAGGAGGCTTGAGGGAGTGGGGCAAGAGAGCCTGACGGATTTGTTCATTTCGCCACATTCTTTGTTTCCCCACATTCCATCCCTTCAGGGTCTCTTGTCTCACTGGTTTGGTAGGTCCTGCCTCCGGTGGCTTCTGTGGGTTACACAAGGCCACAGCTTGCATCCTCATCCCCCCGAACAGCAGAGGCTACAAATGCCCCGTAAGTCAACACTCACAGCCGGTAACCAGGTGCGGGGACCTTCCGCAGAAAGGGAAGGCAGCAGGGATTACTCCCGGCTGAACCGGGAGATCTCGGAGAAAAGTGAATCTTGATCTGTCCGCCCCGCAGCCCCCTGGCTAAAGGCAGGGGACAATCAGACGCGACAGGGGTTCCATCAAAGTAGTTCCACTTTATTAGAGTAAACTAACAGTTTTTATAGGCAAACGAAAAGGGGGGTTTGCAAGGGACTTCCTATAGTTACACCAATCAAGCTAAAGGTCGAGCAACCACGCATTTACATTGCAATAGGAACTCAGGTGAGCCGCATTGCCATACAAGTAAAATATGGCAAAAGGCGGATAAGAATCCACCTACCAGTGCAGGAGATGTAAGAGGCGAGGGTTCGATCCCTGAGTCGGGAAGATCCTCTGGAGGAGGGCATGGTAACCCACTCTAGTGATCTTGCCTGGAGAATGCCATGCACAGACTACAGTCCATGGGGCTGCATGGAGTCGGACATGATTGGAGTGACGCAGAATGCACACATAGCAAAAGATTCCAAACAAAGTACAAGCACTCGGTAAGTATATGTCATAACTGGGTCAGTCTGTTTTACACTGAGGACAAGCACCAAAATGCAAACTGACCTTAACCTGGCTTTGGCATGAAATTAAAGAAAAGTACTGCCCAGTTGATTCCCTCTGACCTCCCTGACTTGGACTCTGTCTTGCTTCCCACACTGTTGGCTGAACCCAGGGTAGACAAGGAACGAGCGAGGGAGCTGGATAAATACTCCAGGAGCCAGAGGAACTGCAAGGAACCGCAGCCATGTTTATCCTCTCCAGGCAGTCGCAAGTGGGGGGGCGGATGGATCCCCAGGTAGGACTTATATGCTTGTACAGAACAAGAGGGGCTCCTGGCCAAGCGGGCACCACGAGACGCACGTGCGCAGTGCAGCACTTGAGCTCCGCTGACACAGAACCATGCAGTCAGGGAAGTCATTGTCTCACAGGGTGAGGAGGCTTGAGGGAGTGGGGCAAGAGAGCCTGACGGATTTGTTCATTTCGCCACATTCTTTGTTTCCCCACATTCCATCCCTTCAGGGTCTCTTGTCTCACTGGTTTGGTAGGTCCTGCCTCCGGTGGCTTCTGTGGGTTACACAAGGCCACAGCTTGCATCCTCATCCCCCCGAACAGCAGAGGCTACAAATGCCCCGTAAGTCAACACTCACAGCCGGTAACCAGGTGCGGGACCTTCCGCAGAAAGGGAAGGCAGCAGGGATTACTCCCGGCTGAACCGGGAGATCTCGGGAAAAGTGAATCTTGATCTGTCCGCCCCGCAGCCCCCTGGCTAAAGGCATGGGACAATCAGACGCGACAGGGGTTCCATCAAAGTAGTTCCACTTTATTAGAGTAAACTAACAGTTTTTTTAGGCAAACGAAAAGGGGGGCTTGCAAGGGACTTCCTATAGTTACACCAATCAAGCTAAAGGTCGAGCAACCACGCATTTACATTGCAATAGGAACTCAGGTGAGCCGGCATTGCCCAGAGCCCGGAAACCAGGGGGATCAATCAGAAGTTTTGACAATGGACCTTAGATCACGCCCTGTCTCTTCCTGTCAGCGTCCTTTTAGTACCAAACTGCAAATATGTGCTTAAGCTTCCTTATGCTTGCAAAAGCCGTCTTTCCTTCAGGGCCCCACATCTCCCCCTCTTTTATTTTTAAAATTAAGAGACTTTTGTTGAGGCAACTCGTAGAGCTAAGAGGTGGCCAGCCTCTAGCCTCGTCCGCTCTCCCTTGCGGCTGTGCCTGTCTTAGGTCGGGACAGAGCACTATTCAGGCAGAGCCCGTCATGGGATCAGGCAGCAGCTGTGGCGGCCCTCCTGTCTTAGGCCCGCTCTGCAGTGATGTCCTCTTACCCGTCACTGGCTAACCAGCCATCTCGCGGGGGCTGGACGGAGTTTATAGAGCGTCCTTCATCCAAAGGCCTCATGATATGTCTCAAGTGATTTCTTGAAGGGTCATATCAACCAAGGGGTTTTGAGGGTGCCCCACGTGGGGCTCTTCTTCCAGGACCTGAGCAAGCACAATTATTTTTGTTGTAACTGTCTATTGCGGGTCATAACACCCTTGACCTTAAACAATATAGCTAGCAAGGCAACAAAAGCAAACAGATAGAAAGCATTTTTAAACTAGGTGAGTGGGCTCTGTATCCATTGTCAAAAATCTTAAACCCCTTTTATCCTTGTTCCCAAAACGTTTGGGGTGTAATATGGTTCATTCTGATTACATTTAGTTTGCTAACAATATAAGTTAGTATCTTTTGCCCTTCCCAAAATTTAGTGTCCCATATTTTCATCTGTGACGATGTGTTTTGTACTTCAATTAGAGTCCTGTTCATCACTGGAAAGTCTGTCAAGCAGAAGCAGGGATATCTCACGTCACAGTCCAAGTGTGCCAGGATACTTAATGCCTCGATTGCCCCGGTGTGTAGATCAAGCTGTTGCTGGAGTCCCATTATGGCAGCCTTCAGGTGTTCAAGTTGGTGTAGGCTGGTCTGAAGTCCCTGGTTAGAGGCGGTGGATGTGCTGTTTACTGCTGTGATGGTGTGCACCCACTGAACTCCGAGCACGGATGTTGTTACTGTTGTACCTATTAAGGAGAGAAAGAGAGAGAGACGCCTCAAGAACTTTCTGTTCTTGGGCCTGATATATGGTCATTTGTTATCTGCAGCAGAATTTAAAGTTTGATCCTTGTTTTGTGGCATAAATTTAAGATTTCTCGCTGGTACCCATATAGGGCTGGGTTCCCCAATGGGGAATATGCACCCAAATCCTCTCCCCATCGTAAGGAGTGGATCAGGCCCCTTCCACTGGCCAGTAATGGGGTCCTTCCATCTCACTTGCACTTCAGGTTTTATTTCTTGGCTGGACCAGTGTTTTTGAAAGGGTGCCATCAGTTCTTTCTTTGAAAAATTTAAAATGTTTAGGGTAAAGAGTGCCATTCCAAGTTGCTGGTGAGGGCTTATTCCCCCTTTTTGTTTTTGTAATTGGGCCTTTAAGTTTTGATGATGACGTTCAATTATGGCCTGTCCTTGAGGGTTGTATGGGATCCCTGTGGTGAGGCGGCTGTGCCATAGTTGAAAGAAGTTTTGTAAATTTTTACTAACAAAGCAGGGACCATTGTCTGTTTTTATCTGGTAAGGTAGACCCGAGTTGCAAAGCATTGCAAGAAATGACTCTGAGCATGTTTTGCCTTTTCTCCTGAGTGGGCTGTAGCCCAGCAGGCATAGGAATAAGTATCAATGGATACAAAGATGTACTTGAGTTTTCCAAAGGGAGAAAAGTGAGTGACATCTGTCTGCCACCACATATTAGGCCTCAGTCCCCGAGGGTTCACTCCCGGAGATTGTAAGGGAGGAACTTGTAAGTGAGGGAGGCAAGACTTGCAAGTATGCACAATTTTCTTTAAATCTTTGATGGGGATCTGTGGGGTAAGTTTTATTTGAGGTACAATTAGAACTGTAGACCCGGAGGCAGCACCCCAGATAGCTCCGAGAAACCGCTCCAAAGAGTTAGGGGAAGAAAGTCAACACAAGGGTTTCAGTGTGGGGGAAATTTAAATGTCAAAGAAAGGGGTTCTTATTTTCTTTTTTAAAGGCTTTTGATTTACAAATGGCTTGTGCCTGCCATGAGGATGTGATATCTTCATGAAGGATTTTAGCACTTTTTTAGTTCTGAGGAGATGCAGAGATTGAGATAATAAACGCTCTTTCTAAAAGTCATTTACTTATCTAAAGACCTGTTCCACCGGATTCCCCTGAGTGTTTTGCCCCACCCTGATTTCCTTCATGGGGTCTTTCGGTGGGATGTTTTCTTGTCTCCTTAGGGGGCACTCTCTCTTAAAGTGTCCCGGTTGGCCGCAGTTAAAGCAGTGGCCTGATTCAGGTGAGGCGGGGGGGCCCCGGGATGAGGCCCTGCCTGTAACCATTGCAGTGGATAAGGCTTTAGTCATTGCCTCAGAGAGAGCCTCAGTTTGAGCCTGAAGGGCATTGGTGATAGAGCAGGCTTGGTGGCTTTGTGTGCCTATATCTTTAGAGCACACAATCCATCGCTCAATGGAACGATCTTTTTGTCCTGCACAGGCCAATTTATGGTCTGTATTCATTCCCTCCCAAACTAACATTTTGAGGAACTGATCTCTTAAAGGCCCTGGAGGGAACTTTCTCTGGAGGCTCTTTTCTACACGATCTACAAAAGTGGCAAGGTCTTCGCTATTCTTTTGTGTTATCCCTGATATGGGGGGTTCAGTAGGGCCTTCAGCAAGTTTTTTCCAGGCAGCCAGACATATAGCCCGTACTTGGTCTTGATAAGGGGCAGGAATGGTGGCCTGCTGAATACCAGTGCTCCATCGGTCCGCCATTCCCGATAGCATTCCGAAAGTTATTGGAATGACGGGATTGGCAGCCTGGTTTCTCTCTGCTTGAGCATGACATTTCTCTTTGAAAAAGGCACACCACTTGATATAGATGTTACTGGGAAGTACTGCCTTACATAGCATTTTCCAGTCTTGGGTGGTACAAGGTTGGTGGGCTAGCCCTTGGAGTATGGTTTCTGCCCATGGGGAGTTTGGGCCGTCCTCGGCTACCGCCTTTTTAAGTTCCTTTAGGTCATTAGCCTCCCATGGATACCAGGCGTCCGGTCTGTTTCCCCCCGGGTTAACGTTTACAGGGAAAGCTTGGGCTGGGCCCGTGAAGGGCGCTGAGGGCCCCCCAGGGTCTTCAGGATAGGTCCTCTCTCTCCAAGGTGACCCCAGTGCCCTCCCTCCCCGTGGAGCCTCTGTGATCTCTTCAAAGGAGGGAGGGAGCGGGGAGTACAGTCCTGTGCCTTGAGATCTTGACTCCGAGTGATTGGGGAAACGCTCATCATAGCTAATTTCGTCTTCATTTACAAACGAGTCCCAGGCTCTGTTAAGAGCCTGAATATAGTTTCCCATGTTGTTAAAAGAGAGCAGAAAAGAAAGACAACTGAGGACAACCACCAAAAATCCTAACGGGAGTGGTGGCGGCCGGGAAGTTGGGCTCATGTCGTGTTTGTGAAACCGTGAAGGAGTCCCTAACGTTGCACGGACATTGTCTTGCTGGGGGCGGGCGCTCTAAGAGGCTCTGGCCCGTTCCGTGACCCCCTTATCCTGTCACGGGAGTCTTCAAGCGGCAGGCGCCCTAATGGCTTTTAAATGCCTGACCCGTGCCCGCACGGGAGAGGTTTAGGCCACGTCCTCAATTTGAAATATAGAAAAGAGAGGCTTCCACCCAGTCGGGCTGCCGCTACTGGGGCAGACTGTCTTAAAGCCTTCTGAAGACCACCAGAGAGTAACCCTGGCCTGGTCCCCGTCAGTTGCTTTTTTGACTGTCCACCTGTTCGCTGGAAGTCTCGAATCGGAGAGAACAAGAAAGTAGGAATTAAAGCAAAGAAGGAAAAACAAAGGAAAGCAACGTTCAATTTTTTTTTTTTCTTTTTCCCTTTGTGACTACCCTAAATCCCCACCCTCTCGGGAGTGGCGCGATAAAGGGGAAGACTCACCTTGAAATCCGGATTACTCCGAGAAGATGCCCCTCTAGAGGGAGGCTCCGCGCTGAGGCCCGTCGGCCGCTTCGTCGGTTCTCTTTCAAACCCGCACGGTGATGCTGCCTTCTACTTTCTGCCGTCAGGCCCCACGTTGGGCGCCAGCTTCTGCGGGACCTTCCGCAGAAAGGGAAGGCAGTAGGATTACTCCCGGCTGAACCGGGAGATCTCGGAGAAAAGTGAATCTTGATCTGTCCGCCCGCAGCCCCCTGGCTAAAGGCAGGGGACAATCAGACGCGACAGGGGTTCCATCAAAGTAGTTCCACTTTATTAGAGTAAACTAACAGTTTTTATAGGCAAACGAAAAGGGGGGTTTGCAAGGGACTTCCTATAGTTACACCAATCAAGCTAAAGGTCGAGCAACCACGCATTTACATTGCAATAGGAACTCAGGTGAGCCGGCATTGCCCAGAGCACGGAAACCAGGGGGATCAATCAGAAGTTTTGACAATGGACCTTAGATCACGCCCTGTCTCTTCCTGTCAGCGTCCTTTTAGTACCAAACTGCAAATATGTGCTTAAGCTTCCTTATGCTTGCAAAAGCCGTCTTTCCTTCAGGGCCCCACAACCAGGGTGCTGCTCCAACTAAAACACAAACCCAGGAGCGCTGCACCAGGACACACAGATATGGACTCCACACCCACAGGAGACTAACCCAAAGCCAACTGGAAGGACATCACAAGAGGATGTAGACATGAAGCGGACCTGCCCAAATGAAGGAATATTCCACAGCAGTCAAGTAAGTTTGGGCTTAAAATTAGTAAAAGCACAGACATTATCTTTAAAAACGTATACCCACCAGATGAAAGAATCTCACGGACACCATGCTGAGAACCAAGGACAACAAAGCAGTATGTACAGGACACCCACGTGCAGAGCTGGAACTCGGCAAAGCAGGGCTGTGTCCCGCTGATGCAACTCGACAAACAAAGTAGGAATTAAAGCAAAGAAGGAAAAACAAAGGAAAGCAACGTTCAATTTTTTTTTTTTTCTTTTTCCCTTTGTGACTACCCTAAATCCCCACCCTCTCGGGAGTGGCGCGATAAAGGGGAAGACTCACCTTGAAATCCGGATTACTCCGAGAAGATGCCCCTCTAGAGGGAGGCTCCGCGCTGAGGCCCGTCGGCCGCTTCGTCGGTTCTCTTTCAAACCCGCACGGTGATGCTGCCTTCTACTTTCTCGCCGTCAGGCCCCACGTTGGGCGCCAGCTTCTGCGGGGACCTTCCGCAGAAAGGGAAGGCAGCAGGGATTACTCCCGGCTGAACCGGGAGATCTCGGAGAAAAGTGAATCTTGATCTGTCCGCCCCGCAGCCCCCTGGCTAAAGGCAGGGGACAATCAGACGCGACAGGGGTTCCATCAAAGTAGTTCCACTTTATTAGAGTAAACTAACAGTTTTTATAGGCAAACGAAAAGGGGGGTTTGCAAGGGACTTCCTATAGTTACACCAATCAAGCTAAAGGTCGAGCAACCACGCATTTACATTGCAATAGGAACTCAGGTGAGCCGGCATTGCCCAGAGCACGGAAACCAGGGGGATCAATCAGAAGTTTTGACAATGGACCTTAGATCACGCCCTGTCTCTTCCTGTCAGCGTCCTTTTAGTACCAAACTGCAAATATGTGCTTAAGCTTCCTTATGCTTGCAAAAGCCGTCTTTCCTTCAGGGCCCCACAACCAGGGTGCTGCTCCAACTAAAACACAAACCCAGGAGCGCTGCACCAGGACACACAGATATGGACTCCACACCCACAGGAGACTAACCCAAAGCCAACTGGAAGGACATCACAAGAGGATGTAGACATGAAGCGGACCTGCCCAAATGAAGGAATATTCCACAGCAGTCAAGTAAGTTTGGGCTTAAAATTAGTAAAAGCACAGACATTATCTTTAAAAACGTATACCCACCAGATGAAAGAATCTCACGGACACCATGCTGAGAACCAAGGACAACAAAGCAGTATGTACAGGACACCCACGTGCAGAGCTGGAACTCGGCAAAGCAGGGCTGTGTCCCCTAGGCCTGTGTGCCTGGGGGTGAACCCTGAGGATAAGATTACTGGCTCAAGGTTGGTAGAGCCGTTCTCATCAGCATTAAGGTCCATATTAAACTTCAGCTGATGTTTCCAAGCAGATAGGCGCATGGAGTCTGGTTGAGATATACTTGAACTGAGTCTCATTATTAGCTGAAAAACGTAATGAAATAACATTCTGTGAAATTGGAGTCCACACTGGTCAGGCATGCTCTGTTGGGCATGGGTAGGGAAAAGCCTAGAGAAATAGATTGTCTCCAGGCCACGGTGACAAAGAAGGTTGCTGGTTTGATAGTGTGCACATCTCAGAGTCAAGTCTACAGGTGGATCAAATGGAGAACTTGGGTGAAATGGACACCAGTGAGAGCCGGTCACTTGGCTTTGCTGTCACACCCTGGTATTGCGTAGTGGAGCTGTCTGGTGCACCAGGCCTTTGTGGAGCCTGACCAGCTCCTGCTTCTGCTGCACTTTGTCCTGTTGCCTGGCTCCTCCAAATGCTGGGCTACCCAGGCCTTCAGCTCAGTCTTTCTCTTCTCCAACTCCTGCCACTCCTTGGGTCTTTTCTCTGTGGTCAGCTGAAAAGGTTTCTGCAGTGTAAGGGGCTAGCCTTCCTTTGGGGAACAAAGGACTCATGGTAGATGCCAGCCTTGAAGCAAGCTGCTGCTTTCCACCCTTTTAGTTCTTGCTACAGATGCTGACTCCAAAATCAGGGTCTTCGGGGCCCCTCTTCTGCCTGTCTCCAGGCAGAAAGGCTCAGCCTTGGTTGTGTCCTTCACCTTATTCTCAGGCAGGTTAACGTCAAGATCAGGCAATGAACATACCTTGAACCTGAAGGGAGGGGACGTATGTATACCCATGTCATCATTCACCTAGAATCAGATAACCTGGAGTGCAAAGTCAAGTGAGCCTTAGGATGCATTGCTACAACAAAGCTAGTAGAGGTGATGGAATTCCATCTGAGCTATTTCAAATCCTAAAAGATGATGCTGTGAAAGTTGAGTTGGCAAGTTGGACGTGTCAACTAAAAATGATGCACAACTTGAGAGTTGTGAGTTAAGTTTTATTGGGAGCAAAATGAGGACTATAGCCTGGGAGGCAGGTTGCTCCAGAGAGGCAGGGGACGTGAGGAGGGCAGGGGTAAAGGTGTAAGATTTTGGTGAAGGGGAAGTTCAATGGAATCAAGCGTTCACTTTACAAGAGATTTTCTGCTACTTATGAGGAGCTGATGTTGCCATATGAGGAAATTAAAGGACTGGGATCATACAATCAGTTCCTGAAAACATCCACCTATCTAAAGACCTGTCCTGGGCTTCCTCTGTGGCTCAGTGATAAAGAATCCACCTGCCGATGCAGGAGACAGGGGTTCAATCCCTGCTTCAGGAAAATCCATATACTTTAGAGAAACTAAGCCTGCACCCCATAACTATTGAGCTTGTGCCCTAGATTCCGGGAATGGCAACTATTGAGCCCGTGTACTGCAACTACTGAAGCCAACACCCTAGAGCCCTTGAGCCACAAGGGAAACCACCACAATGCGAAGCCCTCACTCTGCAGTGAAGACCCAGCACAGCCATAAATTAAAAAATTAAAATTAAAAAACAAAAGACCTGTCCCGCCAGGTTCCCTGGAGCACAAAGCGCCCCACTCCGCCCTGAACTCCCTCAGGGGTGTTGAAGAACAGCAGCTGCGGCAGCTCAGGTTCAGTCTCCACCGAGGCAGATGGCAAATGCCCTAGTCCAGTCATTGGCAACACTGCTTGCGAATGCCGGTTTCCAGTTGACAGGTGTGACCCGGGCAGGGCCTACGGCAGGAAGTCTCAGACGAATCCCTTAACCCTCTGCTCCCCCACCACCAGCATCAGGAGAGATCCTGACCACTTGATCCAGCCAAGGGTCCTCGAGGCACTGCCTGCCCAAGATCAAATCCCAGACGAGCTCCCAACATTGTTCTGGCCAAAATCTTGGCCTTCTCTGCCCACTGAAGCTGAATGAAAATTATGGACATAGACTTTGGAGGAACCAGAAAGGCGGCTTTTATTTTTATCCAGTGGAGAGGGGAACACAGTAGGCTCCTGGCTCAAGAGCTGTGCCCTCTCCTCCATGAGGAGTCTGGGGGCTTATACACAGTGAGGAACAAAGGTGTTGGGGTCTTCATTTCTTCCTCTTGCACTGTTTCAAGACAGTCACAAACTGGCGTCAGTAACCTAGCAATTGAGTCTGGCAGTTTGGTGGCTCTGCAGCTTTCTTTCTGACATGTTACTATGAGGGGAAGGCTTAAGGGTAAGCACCGGATACGGGATAAATAGCCAGAGTCGAAGGGAAATAGATGTGGAGTGTAGCTCCTGCAGAGTTAGGGGGAGAGGGGCCAGTGAATACAAGACCCGGCACAGGTCAAGCTCAGCCGCCCCATCCACAAGGTCTCTAGCCCCACCTGGCTTACTCAGGCCTTCCTGCTGCCCATGTCTCACCAGACCACATTCCTGGCGTGGATGTCCACAACACAAGTTGCCCCATCCCCTCTTTCACCGTGGGATGCCCACACCCCTGCTTCTCCCTAATGATGCTTGGACTTTGAATGTTCTTGGCAGGAAGAGGGTCGAGGAGGAGGTCAACGTGCCCTGGGGGCCCAGCCACAGGACAGGGAGCTGCTGGGCCTTGAGGCCCAGATGCTCCCAGGTGTGGGATGAACCTGCGTATAGGGAAAACCAAGAGAAAACTAGCCAAGGGAACTGTCGAGTAGGGACACTGAAAGCAGTGAGGCCCACTCTCACGGGAAGGCTGGAGAGGTTAAGGCATAACTAGGAAAGAATGCACTGCGCATTGTTACGTTTCCTTAGGGCAACAGAAGATGTCACTGAATTAGGTCACTTAGAAGAGGAGGTTTCTGATAGCAAAGAAGCCAACAAAGTAAAGATTCTTATCTATTACCTACCCCCGTGCTTGCTAGCATGTTCTAACACGATTATTGCTTGTCCGTCAGTAAGTGTGGGCCCTTGTCCTGCGGACATTGACCATGTCTCGGTGTCTCCTTTCCAGCTGATCTTATGAGCTTCACACTGCTGCCCACTGGAGCCTGCTTCTTCCAAGATTCTGGAAAAGGAGGTCACAGCAAGCCCATCCCTGGTCTCTGCTGCCAGTTAACTTGCATATGCTCTCTGGATCCTGAAGACATGTCTGCGGGAAGCCTGCAAGTCCCATACTAATGATGTTCCATAGAATTTCCACGAGACCAATTTCTTCCTTTCTCTGAGCAAATTACTAGTCAGCCCATGCTACCATCACCCCATAAACAGGCTGGAGGCTGAGGCTCTGAGAAACCAAGTAACCCACCCAGAAGCAAGGACAGCCCCAAGCCCCACGGCTCTGCCTGGGCGCCCACTTCCCTCCTGCCTGGTCCTTCCCTCTCATATCCCTGCAGGGTCATCAGGAGCTCCCCTGGCCTGGGGCAGGGTGTCTGCTCTGTCCTGGGGAGATGTTCGTGGTGTCAGGTGGAACAAACACGAGGTACCTGTGGGGCCTCCCCTACCAGCACAGTGGCCAGCGCCCACCTACTGACCTCTTCACTCTGGAAGGGCCTGGGCAGGAGTTCAGGGCCTCCGCAGTGGGTCCTGGGTCTCATTTCATCCCAGCACTGCCCACGGGGGAGTCACTACACCGCTCTGTGTCAGCTGCCCAGAGAGGACGCTCATTCAGATGTTCCCAGGAGCATGGGGCTCTCATGCACAGGCCCCGCCCTGGGCACAAGGCCCACTGGGCAGGCACTCTGAAGGGCTAAGCACCCAGGAACTCTGAACAGAGCCCTTGTTGCAGAGCAGCCAGCCCACCTATTGGTCAGACCTGACTGTGAGTGTCTCAGAACAGGCTCTGAACTAACACAGAGCTGCTTCTGGACAGGTCAGTGACACTGGGCTTCACCTGCTTCCTTCCTGCAGGTCTTCCTGAGGCTCCACTGCACCTGGGCTGCTGGACCCCTATCTCCACCCACCCCCTTGTCTCCCTGACTCTGAGGTTTCTCTTGAAACTATTTATCTTGGATTTGGGACTTAAACCCAAAACCCAATTTGGGAGTCGTACCCACGTGACTGGGACTCAAAGCCAGACCAAACCCACCATACCTGGTTTCAGCTGATCTTATGAGCTTCACACTGCTGCCCACTGGAGCCTGCTTCTTCCAAGATTCTGGAAAAGGAGGTCACAGCAAGCCCATCCCTGGTCTCTGCTGCCAGTTAACTTGCATATGCTCTCTGGATCCTGAAGACATGTCTGCGGGAAGCCTGCAAGTCCCATACTAATGATGTTCCATAGAATTTCCACGAGACCAATTTCTTCCTTTCTCTGAGCAAATTACTAGTCAGCCCATGCTACCATCACCCCATAAACAGGCTGGAGGCTGAGGCTCTGAGAAACCAAGTAACCCACCCAGAAGCAAGGACAGCCCCAAGCCCCACGGCTCTGCCTGGGCGCCCACTTCCCTCCTGCCTGGTCCTTCCCTCTCATATCCCTGCAGGGTCATCAGGAGCTCCCCTGGCCTGGGGCAGGGTGTCTGCTCTGTCCTGGGGAGATGTTCGTGGTGTCAGGTGGAACAAACACGAGGTACCTGTGGGGCCTCCCCTACCAGCACAGTGGCCAGCGCCCACCTACTGACCTCTTCACTCTGGAAGGGCCTGGGCAGGAGTTCAGGGCCTCCGCAGTGGGTCCTGGGTCTCATTTCATCCCAGCACTGCCCACGGGGGAGTCACTACACCGCTCTGTGTCAGCTGCCCAGAGAGGACGCTCATTCAGATGTTCCCAGGAGCATGGGGCTCTCATGCACAGGCCCCGCCCTGGGCACAAGGCCCACTGGGCAGGCACTCTGAAGGGCTAAGCACCCAGGAACTCTGAACAGAGCCCTTGTTGCAGAGCAGCCAGCCCACCTATTGGTCAGACCTGACTGTGAGTGTCTCAGAACAGGCTCTGAACTAACACAGAGCTGCTTCTGGACAGGTCAGTGACACTGGGCTTCACCTGCTTCCTTCCTGCAGGTCTTCCTGAGGCTCCACTGCACCTGGGCTGCTGGACCCCTATCTCCACCCACCCCCTTGTCTCCCTGACTCTGAGGTTTCTCTTGAAACTATTTATCTTGGATTTGGGACTTAAACCCAAAACCCAATTTGGGAGTCGTACCCACGTGACTGGGACTCAAAGCCAGACCAAACCCACCATACCTGGTTTCAGGACCTAATGGAACTCAGGTTCTTCATGTCTCTTCACAGAAAAGAATTCAGTGAGAGACAAAGTAATAGGTAAGAAATGGACTTATTCAGATTCAGAGAAAAGCACACTCCACAGACAAGAGTGTGGGCCGTTGCAAAGGGCGAGTCCAGCAGGCCCCCAAAATGCCGCGTGCTGAGCTTTTATGGGCTGGGTAATTTCATATGCTAATGAGTGGGAGGATTATTCCAACTATTTGGGGGAAGGGGCAGAACTGTCATGGTACCTCTGGGTGTGTCATTTAGCTTGCTGACTGAGGATCTAGGTCTAGTCTGCCATCTTGGACCCATTTGATTCTAAGGGGTTTATGTTGTGTCCTTGGCTATGTCATTCTTTCAAAAATTGTGCCCTGTCCCTTTCCCTCCTATTACACTCTCATTAGGAGAAGGTCTGTTTGAAATTCCCTCCCTCTCGTGGCCCAGATGAAATGGTTAGACCTCCAGCCAGAGCTGCAGCCCCAAGTCTGTCCTGACCCTCAGGATCTGCACTTGTTCCTTGGGCCTGGCTGGCACCACAAGGCCCATTTTCTGCAATGGTGAGCCCCTCATGGACGAGGACTGGCTGACCTGACCTGGCCGGGGAACCCTTGCCAGGTGTGCCTGGGTCGAGGTCTATTTAAACGGGTGAAGCTTGCCTTCAGGTGTACTTGACACCATACTCTCTTCAGAAGGTGGGGAGAAGGCCTCGTGGGTTGCTGTTGTCACTTCTAGTCTAGGTAAGGAAGAGCTGTGTCTCCTTTATCTGCCATTGGAAGTCTGGATGGGGGGCAGTGATGGGTGGGGGAAGAAGCAAAAGACAGTGGGAGCAGGACAGGAGGGGCAACTCAGGGAAACAGAACGCTTTCAGAAGAGCCCCTGAAACCAGGACCCTCCTGCCCAGCCTGCAAGAGCTGACTCAGCAAGGGTGCTGTCGCTGGGGTGGCTCCAAGCCCTTTCCCTCCAGCCTGTGAGGTCTTGGCACGTACTCAGGCATTCCACGTGGGAAGGGTGGGTAGTAGCTTAAACCCAAAACCCAATTTGGGAGTCGTACCACGTGACTGGGACTCAAGAACCAAACCCACCATACCTGGTGTTAGGACCTAATGGGTCTCAGGTTCTTGTCTCTTCGCAGAAAAGAATTCAGTGAGAGACAAAGTAATAGGTAAGAAATGAATTTATTCAGATTCTGAGAAAAGCACACTCCACAGACAAGAGTGTGGGCCGTTGCAAAGGGCGAGTCCAGCAGGCCCCCAAAATGCCGCGTGCTGAGCTTTTATGGGCTGGGTAATTTCATATGCTAATGAGTGGGAGGATTATTCCAACTATTTGGGGGAAGGGGCAGAACTGTCATGGTACCTCTGGGTGTGTCATTTAGCTTGCTGACTGAGGATCTAGGTCTAGTCTGCCATCTTGGACCCATTTGATTCTAAGGGGTTTATGTTGTGTCCTTGGCTATGTCATTCTTTCAAAAATTGTGCCCTGTCCCTTTCCCTCCTATTACACTCTCATTAGGAGAAGGTCTGTTTGAAATTCCCTCCCTCTCGTGGCCCAGATGAAATGGTTAGACCTCCAGCCAGAGCTGCAGCCCCAAGTCTGTCCTGACCCTCAGGATCTGCACTTGTTCCTTGGGCCTGGCTGGCACCACAAGGCCCATTTTCTGCAATGGTGAGCCCCTCATGGACGAGGACTGGCTGACCTGACCTGGCCGGGGAACCCTTGCCAGGTGTGCCTGGGTCGAGGTCTATTTAAACGGGTGAAGCTTGCCTTCAGGTGTACTTGACACCATACTCTCTTCAGAAGGTGGGGAGAAGGCCTCGTGGGTTGCTGTTGTCACTTCTAGTCTAGGTAAGGAAGAGCTATGTCTCCTTTATCTGCCATTGGAAGTCTGGATGGGGGGCAGTGATGGGTGGGGGAAGAAGCAAAAGACAGTGGGAGCAGGACAGGAGGGGCAACTCAGGGAAACAGAACGCTTTCAGAAGAGCCCCTGAAACCAGGACCCTCCTGCCCAGCCTGCAAGAGCTGACTCAGCAAGGGTGCTGTCGCTGGGGTGGCTCCAAGCCCTTTCCCTCCAGCCTGTGAGGTCTTGGCACGTACTCAGGCATTCCACGTGGGAAGGGTGGGTATGGTGCAGGAGCATCTGGCTTGGGGCTCACTTAAGGCTTGCTCAGGGACACCTCCGCGTGGTCCACCAGCTTCCTACTGCGAACGCTCCTTGTCGGGAGGGTAGTAGGGGAAGAGCTGCTGGCTGCCTGGAAGTCCCCTCCTCTGACCATCTTCAGAATTGTTCATTCAGCATGGGAAGTGGCCTGATAGTTTTCACCCGTGAAACTGGCAGGTTCTTTTTTTATTATTTTTTGAATATGTATTTGTTTTTGGATGCACTGGCTCTTTTATTCTGACAAATCAGTTTTGGAATGGCAACTAAAGTGGTCAAAATAGAGGAAAAAGAAACGACAGATGGCCAGTCTCTAACTAATACCCCAGACGAGCAAGTGTACCTACAAAACTTTCAAGTATTTTCTTAATTGGAAATTAAAGGAAACTTCATGGGCCAGATGAAACGATTAGAGAATCAACAAGAGCTGCAACCCTGAAAATTGAAGGGGCTGTTTTATTGCATGCTCAGGTAAGTTAAATCAAGGGTTCTTTTTTTAAAAAGCCAGCTTGGTAAATTATCTTTTCACAATTCTGACTTTAAACCATGACTTTCTAGGGAGAAACTTGGATTTCTCACCCTGTGTTGTTAAGATGTAAATATTCTACCTGATCCTCCTAGGACTTTCTGTGTATATGTGTGTTTGTTGTTTATGTTTTTCAATCTTGACCTTTGTCATACAATCTTTTGAGAAGAAACTTTCCGGATTTGGGTTACACCCTCCCCACTCTTACGGGGAGGCCTCTTGGATCTTAAAGGTTGTAATCACTATATATATATTATTAATGACCAAGCAAATGATGGATCCTTTAACACTAGAGAAACTAACAAACTGGTGACTCTAGAGTGCTCTCATTATAAACAGCTATTTTATTGGTATCTATAACAAATCAAATTCAAGGGGAGAAAATATATGTAATCATTAACCTAAGAACTTCTGTACCTTAGGTAAAAAAAAACTGGTTTGATAAGCTTCGCTTGTGGTCTTCATTTCCCCTCAATAGGTCTTACAGATGCTAATATGAGCATGAGAAAATGTCTAATATCAATAGGAAAAACTTGTAAGGAAAGTCTAGCTACTGTTTCCAACAATGTGGAAATTTTAAAAGGAATCATCTCAAATGAATGAAGAAATTTTTAATCGGTTATTTAGCAGGGAGTAAATAAAATGGACATTTATGTGATAACAAGAAAACCTGATACTACTGCATGGCCTAGGCCTTCCCAGGTGGTGCTAGCGGTAAAGAATCCACCTGCCAACGAAGTTGGAACACTACTTAACACCATACACAAAGATAAACTCAAAATGGATTAAAGACCTAACTGTAAGTCCAGAAACCATCAAACTCTTAGAAGAAAACACAGGCAGAAAAATCGATGAAAAAGAAACGACAGATGGCCAGTCTCTAACTAATACCCCAGACGAGCAAGTGTACCTACAAAACTTTCAAGTATTTTCTTAATTGGAAATTAAAGGAAACTTCATGGGCCAGATGAAACGATTAGAGAATCAACAAGAGCTGCAACCCTGAAAATTGAAGGGGCTGTTTTATTGCATGCTCAGGTAAGTTAAATCAAGGGTTCTTTTTTTAAAAAGCCAGCTTGGTAAATTATCTTTTCACAATTCTGACTTTAAACCATGACTTTCTGGGGAGAAACTTGGATTTCTCACCCTGTGTTGTTAAGATGTAAATATTCTACCTGATCCTCCTAGGACTTTCTGTGTATATGTGTGTTTGTTGTTTATGTTTTTCAATCTTGACCTTTGTCATACAATCTTTTGAGAAGAAACTTTCCGGATTTGGGTTACACCCTCCCCACTCTTACGGGGAGGCCTCTTGGATCTTAAAGGTTGTAATCACTATATATATATTATTAATGACCAAGCAAATGATGGATCCTTTAACACTAGAGAAACTAACAAACTGGTGACTCTAGAGTGCTCTCATTATAAACAGCTATTTTATTGGTATCTATAACAAATCAAATTCAAGGGGAGAAAATATATGTAATCATTAACCTAAGAACTTCTGTACCTTAGGTAAAAAAAAACTGGTTTGATAAGCTTCGCTTGTGGTCTTCATTTCCCCTCAATAGGTCTTACAGATGCTAATATGAGCATGAGAAAATGTCTAATATCAATAGGAAAAACTTGTAAGGAAAGTCTAGCTACTGTTTCCAACAATGTGGAAATTTTAAAAGGAATCATCTCAAATGAATGAAGAAATTTTTAATCGGTTATTTAGCAGGGAGTAAATAAAATGGACATTTATGTGATAACAAGAAAACCTGATACTACTGCATGGCCTAGGCCTTCCCAGGTGGTGCTAGCGGTAAAGAATCCACCTGCCAACGAAGTTGGAACACTACTTAACACCATACACAAAGATAAACTCAAAATGGATTAAAGACCTAACTGTAAGTCCAGAAACCATCAAACTCTTAGAAGAAAACACAGGCAGAAAAATCGATGACGTAAATCAAAGCAGGATCTTCTGTAACCCGCCTCCTAGAGTAATAGAAATAAAGACAAAAATAAACTGGGACCTAATTAAACTTAAAAGCTTTTGCACAGCAAAAGAAACTATAAACAAGGTAAAAAGACAACCTTCAGAATGGGAGAAAATAACAGATAAGCAGCTCAGACAACTCAACATCAAAAAAAAAAAAATAACCCAATCAAAAAATGGGAAAAAAGACCTAAACAGACCCCTCACCAAAGAAGACACACAGATGGCCAACAAACACATGAAAAGATGCTCAACATCACTCATCGTTAGAGAAATGCAAATCAAAACTACAATGAGATATTACCTCACACCAGTCAGAATGGTCATCATCAAAAAGTCTACAAACAATAAATGCTGGAGGGGGTGTGGAGAAAAGGGAACCCTCTTGCGCTGTTGGTGGGAATGTAAACTGATGCAGCCACTGTGGAAGACAGTATAGAAATGCCTTAAAAAACTACGAATAGAAGCACCATAAGACCCAGAAATCCCACTAGTAGGCATATACTATGAGAAAATCAAAATTGAAAGAGACACATGTACCCCGTTGTTCACTGCAGCACTATTTATAATAGGCAGAACATGGAAGCAACCTAGATGTCCATCGACAAATGAATGGATAAAGAAACTGTGGTACATATACACAACACAATATTGCTCAGCCATAAAAAGAAATGCATTTGAGTCAGTTCTGATGAGATGGATGAATCTGGAATGTATTATAGAGAGGTACAGTATCTCTCCACACCCTCTCCAGTACTGATTCCTTGTCGAGTGTTTGATCTTAGCCGTTCTGGCCATGGCCATAGTATCATGGTGACCCCGGAACCCCCCTCCCCAGGAGTATGAAAGTGATGGTGACTCTTAGGAAGTGCTGGATTTAACTGAAAATGCAAGAAGACACCCTGGTGGAGTTGAGTGCTGGGTCACACTTCCGAACCTACGGAAGGAAAATACTCAGGAGCCCCCCAGACTGTAACGGGTGGAGTGAGGGGCTGGTGTGCGGAGTTTTTGTTCCAGAAAGTTGGAAAACTTGCAGCAACTGCAGTAGGTGGTGGCTTTCTTCTCCTTCAGACTGCCAGTCACAGTGACTAAGTGCAGATGGACTGCAAGAGAGTTGAAAATGATGTAAACAAAGCAAAAAGACAAATTAAGAAATGAGCACATAAGGCAGCACCTGAAATCCATAATATAATAGAATTTGTCAAACAGAACATGGTGATATCCAGTGGATCTAAGGGAGGCTTTTTGCTAGGCCCTGCATCATAAGAATGTGAATGTTTTAGCCCAGTGGAGTCACCTCTGAGAAGAAAGGAGGTGGTGACGAGATGGTCTCCACGTGACCCATCGACAGTCTCCCGGATGACAAGAAACAGCTAGCTGGACCATACCCAACTCCATGCTTAGTATCTTGCCTTCTGAAAAATTTGGCAGATGAGAATCTGCTATAAAATAAACCAATATGGTATATGTATAAGAGTATTCCTAAGTAAAACATGGCTTTCATTATTTTTTAAAAATTTGTGTGTGTTTCAAATTTGCCTGTAAAACACTACTATTGGATGTAAATATGAGAGATAAAAAAAGCCTGTTGGATATATTCTCCAGTGAAATATTATTCTCATTTTATTTAAATAAAGTGTTCTCCATTGTGCTTTTTAGTATAGTGCCAGTAATTAAAACTTCGTATTATAGATTCAACTATAGGGCTGACATTTTTAAAAGATATGTTTGCAATAAACTCAAGAACTGAAATGCCCTTTTGTGAAAGGATTTACAGATAATAGAATTATTAAAGTTATTAAACAAATTCAATACCAATTGTTAGGTTTGTTTTGCCTATAGTTATTACTTTGTTTATGTAATAACTAGTAAACCATTTCAAGAAATGCTGTATGGAAATACTACATATCTAAAACTTTTTTTTTTTTGATGTCTGTAGTTGTAAAAATGTCTTGTATATAAACTTTTAAAATTTTTTTATTTATTTGTTATCCTGGCAGCCTGGGTAGAACTAATTATTTTGAGAATGCATAGAGTTGAGTCATTGATTCATTTTATCAACTTTGAGTGAATGTTGGTTTTCACTACTAAAAAAGAAAATGAAAAAGGGGCATGAATTTAAATTAGGATTTTTCATTTAAAATCTCTTTAAAATACTTAGTAGTAGAGTATGAATTTAAGGCTTTCTGGTTTTTCGGTAGCATTGTGTTGGTTGAACAGTAGGCCAGTTGGCTTGTTTCTCGGGACCAATATCACAGGGGGCTCAGTGCTACCACTGAGTCGGCCTGCAATGCAGGAGATGCAGGGAGACCTGGGTTTGATCCCTGGGTTGGGAAGATCCCTTGGAGAAGGAAATGGCAGTCCACTCCAGTATTCTTGCCTGGGAAATCCCACAGACAGAGGAGCCTGGCGGGCTATAGTCCATAGGGCCACATAGAGTCGGACACGACTTAGGGGCTTAGCATTCTGACCAGTGTAAGGTGATACCTTATCGCTTGATTTGAATTTCTCTAATATTTAGAGATGTTCACATCATTTCCTGTAAATTTTTAAAAATGGTCTGAGTGAAGACTCTTGCAGTTGACTTCTTGAACATCTGTCCCGTGTTTTGATGAACGCTCCTAGAACATTTCTTGAGGGTAGATGGCTACTCACAACCCCACAGGCCTTCAGAGCGGTAACTGCCCATCAGCACAGCTTTGACATTGTTATGGAAAATGGCCATAAGGTGGCAGCATTTCTTCATCCCCCTCATTTTCCTTTTCTGTAATTTCTTTCTTTCTTTTTTAACAAATGCATTTTATTTATTTATTTTTGGCTATTCTGGGTTTTCACTGCTGCCGCAGGCTCTTCTCTAGTTGCAGGGAGTGGGGGCTACTCTCCAGTTGAGGTGAGCAGGCTCTTTTGTTGTAGCGACTTCTCTTGTGGAACTTGGACTGTAGGGCCCACCGGCTTCAGTAGTTGTGACACATGGGCTCAACAGTTGTTGCTCCGAGGCTCTACAGCACAGGCTCAGCAGTTTGAGCTCACGGGCTTGGTTCCTCCGCAGCATGTGGGATCTTTCCGGATGAGGGATCGAACCCGTGTCTCCTGCATTGGCAGGCTAAGTCTTTTCCACTGAGCTACCAGGAAAGTCCCTGTAATTTCATTTTGATCTTAAATTGGAATAGAGTTGATGTCCAGTGCTGTGTTTGTATAACCTGAAAAGGAACTTAACTCAGTCACGCATAAACACATATCTATTCTTTTTCAGGTTCTGTTTCCCATATTTAGAAGATTCTAAAAAGTACTGAGAAGCAAGAGTTGGAAAAGAGAATAAAATGGAACAAGAGGTAGTGGAGGTGTTGGAAGCAAATGGAAAATCCAAGAAATGTAATCCTATAGAAGCAAGGATCGACAAATTTAAATCACAGAAACTAGATCCCAGAATTCTTTATGGTGAGCCCTGTTTGCCTAAAACAATGCCAGAAAAATTCTTTTTATGGAAAATTCTTGCCTGGGAAATCCCACAGACAGAGGAGCCTGGCGGGCTATAGTCCATAGGGCCACATAGAGTCGGACACGACTTAGGGGCTTAGCATTCTGACCAGTGTAAGGTGATACCTTATCGCTTGATTTGAATTTCTCTAATATTTAGAGATGTTCACATCATTTCCTGTAAATTTTTAAAAATGGTCTGAGTGAAGACTCTTGCAGTTGACTTCTTGAACATCTGTCCCGTGTTTTGATGAACGCTCCTAGAACATTTCTTGAGGGTAGATGGCTACTCACAACCCCACAGGCCTTCAGAGCGGTAACTGCCCATCAGCACAGCTTTGACATTGTTATGGAAAATGGCCATAAGGTGGCAGCATTTCTTCATCCCCCTCATTTTCCTTTTCTGTAATTTCTTTCTTTCTTTTTTAACAAATGCATTTTATTTATTTATTTTTGGCTATTCTGGGTTTTCACTGCTGCCGCAGGCTCTTCTCTAGTTGCAGGGAGTGGGGGCTACTCTCCAGTTGAGGTGAGCAGGCTCTTTTGTTGTAGCGACTTCTCTTGTGGAACTTGGACTGTAGGGCCCACCGGCTTCAGTAGTTGTGACACATGGGCTCAACAGTTGTTGCTCCGAGGCTCTACAGCACAGGCTCAGCAGTTTGAGCTCACGGGCTTGGTTCCTCCGCAGCATGTGGGATCTTTCCGGATGAGGGATCGAACCCGTGTCTCCTGCATTGGCAGGCTAAGTCTTTTCCACTGAGCTACCAGGAAAGTCCCTGTAATTTCATTTTGATCTTAAATTGGAATAGAGTTGATGTCCAGTGCTGTGTTTGTATAACCTGAAAAGGAACTTAACTCAGTCACGCATAAACACATATCTATTCTTTTTCAGGTTCTGTTTCCCATATTTAGAAGATTCTAAAAAGTACTGAGAAGCAAGAGTTGGAAAAGAGAATAAAAATGGAACAAGAGGTAGTGGAGGTGTTGGAAGCAAATGGAAAATCCAAGAAATGTAATCCTATAGAAGCAAGGATCGACAAATTTAAATCACAGAAACTAGATCCCAGAATTCTTTATGGTGAGCCCTGTTTGCCTAAAACAATGCCAGAAAAACCACTCACCGTGCCTATTGGCTTTGATTTTGAAACAGAGAAAAGAATTGAACTGCGAAAAGCAAGAAAGGTATCAAAGAATAAAGACTTTAAATTTCACGCAAAGCCTTGCCCTTATGGTATCTTGTTAGGTATTGTGGGTGTTCCTGCAAAGAGAGATTCCTCTCACTGTCCCCGTATCACCTACCTTTTCTTGGAAGAAGATAATCCCTGATCTTCACCCATGGTGGAGCCAGTCAAGTGATAAAAGCTAAACGGACACATTATGGAGTACCTTTTAAGCCCCAAATCCTAGTGGGGAGAACTGTAGAAATGTCCCCTTCCTCTCTTGATTTAAAAAAGTCACAGAGAAGAAAATAAAACCACTGCAGAAAGGGGACGGGTTTAGCTGTGGAGTGCACTGGGAGCTTGGGTGGGACCCGCGTCAAGGCCGGATCACTTCAAGTAGTCTATGTTGCTTTCACCCTCCTCATCTTTTTCTATATGTAAATCAGAATCATATAGTTGGTTTAATTTATAATTTATTCGCTTAAACTATAGCTTTTATTGTTCTTATCCTTTCCCACTTTTTAATTTTGATAACTTTCAAAATAAAGATACTGGTTTCAGTTTATCCTTTATATCTGATTGTTTCCTATTCTCGGTGAAAAATGAATTTAGAGTTAAGGAGCCCTTCACTATAAGTGGGTGCCTCCTTAACCACTGCTATTGGCAGGCTAAGTCTTTTCCACTGAGCTACCAGGAAAGTCCCTGTAATTTCATTTTGAAATTGGAATAGAGTTGATGTCCAGTGCTGTGTTTGTATAACCTGAAAAGGAACTTAACTCAGTCACGCATAAACACATATCTATTCTTTTTCAGGTTCTGTTTCCCATATTTAGAAGATTCTAAAAAGTACTGAGAAGCAAGAGTTGGAAAAGAGAATAAAAATGGAACAAGAGGTAGTGGAGGTGTTGGAAGCAAATGGAAAATCCAAGAAATGTAATCCTATAGAAGCAAGGATCGACAAATTTAAATCACAGAAACTAGATCCCAGAATTCTTTATGGTGAGCCCTGTTTGCCTAAAACAATGCCAGAAAAACCACTCACCGTGCCTATTGGCTTTGATTTTGAAACAGAGAAAAGAATTGAACTGCGAAAAGCAAGAAAGGTATCAAAGAATAAAGACTTTAAATTTCACGCAAAGCCTTGCCCTTATGGTATCTTGTTAGGTATTGTGGGTGTTCCTGCAAAGAGAGAGATTCCTCTCACTGTCCCCGTATCACCTACCTTTTCTTGGAAGAAGATAATCCCTGATCTTCACCCATGGTGGAGCCAGTCAAGTGATAAAAGCTAAACGGACACATTATGGAGTACCTTTTAAGCCCCAAATCCTAGTGGGGAGAACTGTAGAAATGTCCCCTTCCTCTCTTGATTTAAAAAAGTCACAGAGAAGAAAATAAAACCACTGCAGAAAGGGGACGGGTTTAGCTGTGGAGTGCACTGGGAGCTTGGGTGGGACCCGCGTCAAGGCCGGATCACTTCAAGTAGTCTATGTTGCTTTCACCCTCCTCATCTTTTTCTATATGTAAATCAGAATCATATAGTTGGTTTAATTTATAATTTATTCGCTTAAACTATAGCTTTTATTGTTCTTATCCTTTCCCACTTTTTAATTTTGATAACTTTCAAAATAAAGATACTGGTTTCAGTTTATCCTTTATATCTGATTGTTTCCTATTCTCGGTGAAAAATGAATTTAGAGTTAAGGAGCCCTTCACTATAAGTGGGGTGCCTCCTTAACCACCTCACGAGGAAGAGACTTGCCTGACCGTCCGTCACAGAGGCCGTCTGCTGGCTTCAGCCAGAGCTGCTTTTCCGGCACTGTCTTCCCATATTGGTGCTGACGATGAGAAAATACTGAGCAGGATAGCTTTTAAGTCCTCCAGGGACCTGGACTGGAATCAAGATATTTGTCTTACTAAAATATAAAGAATAGGGCTTCCCTGGTGGTCCAGTGGGTAAGGACACCGCCTTGCAGTGCAAGGGGCACCGGTTCGATTCCTGGCCTGGGAAGATCCCATGTGCAGTGGAGCGGCTAGACCGATGTGTGCAACTACCGAGCTGGAGCTCTGAAGTGCATGCGCCCAGAGCCGGTGCTTTGCGACAACAGAGGCCCCTGCAATGGGAGGCCCACACGGGCCGAAGAACAAAGATGGATGAAAACAGACAAATGAAAGACCAATAGAAGTGGCCCACCTGCCCCCTCCCTCCCTACCCCCTCAAAATAAATAAATACATAAATGTTTAAAATAAAGAATAAAATGGAAATGGAGTATACATATGACTAAGCTGGAATTACACATATCTGTAAAGAACATAACTCTGTAAAATCAAAAAAGCAAAATGAAAAAACATGTGAAGAAAATAAAATAGATTTAACAGAAAAAATAAAATATAAAAAGGCAGTTCCATATTCCTCTCAACATTTATGGGACTGATGGGATGTAAGTGTTCCCTTTCCTCCATGTGATTTCCACCATTGATTCTTTGTAGACTAACGAGGGTCTTTCAAACAGTGTTCCATCCTTGGGGTTTTGATTTGTCCGTCTCTAACGATTCATGTGCAGCACTTGGGCTTTGTTTTTAAATACTGTGCGTGGAATTGACTGGGGATTTTTCTTCACAATCCACATGTAGGGTCAGTCTCCTCTCCCACTCTTGTTTTATTTTTTTGTAAATCAGAATCATATAGTTGGTTTAATTTATAATTTATTCGCTTAAACTATAGCTTTTATTGTTCTTATCCTTTCCCACTTTTTAATTTTGATAACTTTCAAAATAAAGATACTGGTTTCAGTTTATCCTTTATATCTGATTGTTTCCTATTCTCGGTGAAAAATGAATTTAGAGTTAAGGAGCCCTTCACTATAAGTGGGGTGCCTCCTTAACCACCTCACGAGGAAGAGACTTGCCTGACCGTCCGTCACAGAGGCCGTCTGCTGGCTTCAGCCAGAGCTGCTTTTCCGGCACTGTCTTCCCATATTGGTGCTGACGATGAGAAAATACTGAGCAGGATAGCTTTTAAGTCCTCCAGGGACCTGGACTGGAATCAAGATATTTGTCTTACTAAAATATAAAGAATAGGGCTTCCCTGGTGGTCCAGTGGGTAAGGACACCGCCTTGCAGTGCAAGGGGCACCGGTTCGATTCCTGGCCTGGGAAGATCCCATGTGCAGTGGAGCGGCTAGACCGATGTGTGCAACTACCGAGCTGGAGCTCTGAAGTGCATGCGCCCAGAGCCGGTGCTTTGCGACAACAGAGGCCACTGCAATGGGAGGCCCACACGGGCCGAAGAACAAAGATGGATGAAAACAGACAAATGAAAGACCAATAGAAGTGGCCCACCTGCCCCCTCCCTCCCTACCCCCTCAAAATAAATAAATACATAAATGTTTAAAATAAAGAATAAAATGGAAATGGAGTATACATATGACTAAGCTGGAATTACACATATCTGTAAAGAACATAACTCTGTAAAATCAAAAAAGCAAAATGAAAAAACATGTGAAGAAAATAAAATAGATTTAACAGAAAAAATAAAATATAAAAAGGCAGTTCCATATTCCTCTCAACATTTATGGGACTGATGGGATGTAAGTGTTCCCTTTCCTCCATGTGATTTCCACCATTGATTCTTTGTAGACTAACGAGGGTCTTTCAAACAGTGTTCCATCCTTGGGGTTTTGATTTGTCCGTCTCTAACGATTCATGTGCAGCACTTGGGCTTTGTTTTTAAATACTGTGTGCGTGGAATTGACTGGGGATTTTTTTCTTCACAATCCACAGTGTAGGGTCAGTCTCCTCTCCCCACTCTTGTCCCAGAGAAGTCCTCCTCTTTTCCCTTTGGTTCTGTGTGATATGAACTGTTTCTACAGCTGTCATGATAGTGTTGAACACACCACCTGGGATCTGGAAGGCCAGTCCTTTCTTGCTCCACTGAAGTCTTGAGAAAACACACGAAGCTCGGGGCTGGAAGACGAGGGAGATGTCTGTTCCCACCAAGTAAGGACGTTCAGCCTGAAAGAGAGCACAGCAGTCACCTCACCTGCTGCCCATCGGCTCTGTGCCTGACCCATGTGCCCTGCAATCAGTTCAGCAGGTAAACCTGCCTCCCTTCCCACCATGCTCGTCCTGGTAAATTGGAATAATTACCAGGTAGCCCACCTGAGGAGTCTCCAGGAACCCCAGGGAGGGTGAATCTCACTTTCAACAGGTGCAGGCTTGTATATAGTGATTACCTAAAGCATTCATTCCTGATCCCAAGTGAAGCTCTCATGTATCCTTCCCTTTGTCTTAGGTTTATGTGTATGGTCTCCCCATGCACATGATCCTGATCTATGCAGATCAGGAGTGAGACACACAGTCTCCAGACCCCCCAACCTGGAGTCATACATCCCCTCAGTCAGCATACCGTGGCTGCGGCCAGCGGGCCCCAATGTATAAACAGCCAGGTCCCTGGCACCCCCGGGAAGCCTAGAAAGAAGTGTAGGGTCCGTCGCCTCTCCAATTGTCCCTAAGAAGTCAGGCCCCTCCTGTTTTCACTTTGGTTCTGATTTTTTGCTGGTTTGAAAGCTCATGCTAGAGTTGAACACACTGCCTTGATTCTGGCAGGATCTGTCTTTCATGTCCCGCTGAGGTGCTGAGAAAACACAGGAGGGCTGGACTGGAAGTCGAGGGGCAGCCCTGCTTCCTTCAGAGGAGAGAGTTGACTGAAAGGAGATCATAGCAGCAACCTCAGCTGCTGCCCATTGACTTCTTGCCTAATCCTCATACCCTGGAATAATTCCCTAGGTTCATCTCCGTCTATATTCAACCTGAATGTGCTGGAAAATTGGAATGATTACCAGGTAGCCCACCTGAGGAGTCGCCATGAGCCCCAGGGAAGATGAACCTGGCAGGGGGAAAGACTAAGAGCCCTGCTGCAGCACTGACCCCTGGGAGGACCGTGGAGCCCACTTAGAAAAGAGCTTGGCTGCCCAGAGAAGCCCACCTCAGCTCCAGACCCCAGGCATCTGAGCACTGACATTCAGATGCGGGCATGGAATTTTTCTGGACAGAGGCCAGGCCAGGTCGCTACTCAAATCTCCATGTCCTAGTGCACACAGAACATGGTCAGGTGTAAATGTTCTCACTGTGGCAACCACACAATGTCATCTAAACATACTCAGTGTAGAGAGAACTTTGATTATTTGTTCTATATTCATATATGAAGTAAAGGAAATTCTACCAGTTTCATATATGAAAAATGCACTTCTAATTTTATATATAAAATAAAGAAAAATTTACCACTTTATATATGAAGTATACACCTCTATTTTCACATATGAAATATAGAAATCCTATTTTCATATATGAAATATGCACATATATTTCTATATATGAAATATAGAGAACTCTATTTGCAAATATGAAACATATATATATATTTTCATATATAAAATATTAAAATGATGTTATTCACAGCAACATGAACCTAGAAATTATTCTAAGTGAAGTCAGAAAGACAAAAATACCATATGATTTCACTTATATATGGTATGGTATGTAATATATGAATGAATGAATTCATATGAGATGAATTTATCTATGGTCCCCCGAAGCCTAGAAAGAAGTGTAGGGTCCGTCGCCTCTCCAATTGTCCCTAAGAAGTCAGGCCCCTCCTGTTTTCACTTTGGTTCTGATTTTTTGCTGGTTTGAAAGCTCATGCTAGAGTTGAACACACTGCCTTGATTCTGGCAGGATCTGTCTTTCATGTCCCGCTGAGGTGCTGAGAAAACACAGGAGGGCTGGACTGGAAGTCGAGGGGCAGCCCTGCTTCCTTCAGAGGAGAGAGTTGACTGAAAGGAGATCATAGCAGCAACCTCAGCTGCTGCCCATTGACTTCTTGCCTAATCCTCATACCCTGGAATAATTCCCTAGGTTCATCTCCGTCTATATTCAACCTGAATGTGCTGGAAAATTGGAATGATTACCAGGTAGCCCACCTGAGGAGTCGCCATGAGCCCCAGGGAAGATGAACCTGGCAGGGGGAAAGACTAAGAGCCCTGCTGCAGCACTGACCCCTGGGAGGACCGTGGAGCCCACTTAGAAAAGAGCTTGGCTGCCCAGAGAAGCCCACCTCAGCTCCAGACCCCAGGCATCTGAGCACTGACATTCAGATGCGGGCATGGAATTTTTCTGGACAGAGGCCAGGCCAGGTCGCTACTCAAATCTCCATGTCCTAGTGCACACAGAACATGGTCAGGTGTAAATGTTCTCACTGTGGCAACCACACAATGTCATCTAAACATACTCAGTGTAGAGAGAACTTTGTTTATTTGTTCTATATTCATATATGAAGTAAAGGAAATTCTACCAGTTTCATATATGAAAAATGCACTTCTAATTTTATATATAAAATAAAGAAAAATTTACCACTTTATATATGAAGTATACACCTCTATTTTCACATATGAAATATAGAAATCCTATTTTCATATATGAAATATGCACATATATTTCTATATATGAAATATAGAGAACTCTATTTGCAAATATGAAACATATATATATATTTTCATATATAAAATATTAAAATGATGTTATTCACAGCAACATGAACCTAGAAATTATTCTAAGTGAAGTCAGAAAGACAAAAATACCATATGATTTCACTTATATATGGTATGGTATGTAATATATGAATGAATGAATTCATATGAGATGAATTTATCTATGAAACAGACATGTTGATATAGAGTACTTGCTTACCAGTGTGAGAGGGGCCAGATGACCAAGATACATATTTACCACTATGTGGAAATGCAAAAGTAGAGATATCTGGAGTAACAGGCAAGTTTGGCCTTGCAGTACAGAATAAAGCAGGGCAAAGGCTAACAGAGATTTGCCAAGAGAATGCCCTATTCATAGCAAACACCCTCTTCCAACAACACAAGAATCGACTCTACACATGGACATCACCAGATGGTCAATATCAGAATCAGATTATATTCTTTGTGGCTGAAGATGGAGAAGCTCTATACAGTTAGAAAAAACAAGACTGGGAGTGGCTCAGATGATGAGCTCCTTATTGCAAAATTTAGACTTCAGTTGAAGAAAGTACAGAAAACCACTAAGCCATTCATGACCTAAGTCAAATTCCTTGTGATTATATAGTGGAAGTGACAAATAGATTCAAGGGATTAGATCTGATAAGCAAAGTGCATGAAGAACTATGGACAGAGGTTTGTAATACTGTACAGGAGATGGTGATCAAAATCATCCCCAAGAAAAAGAAATGCAAAGGACAAAATGGTTGTCTGAGGAGGCCTTACAAATAGCTTAGAAAAGAAGAAATGCAAAAGGCAAAGGAGAAATGGAAAGATATACCCGTCTGAATGCAAAATTCCAGAGAACAGCAAGGAGAGATAAGAAAGCCTTCCTAAATGAAAAATGTAAAGAAATAGAGTAAAACAATGGAATGGAAAAGACTGGAGATCTCTTCAAGAAAATCAGAGATACCAAGGGAGCATTTCATGCAAAGATGGGCACAATAAAGAACAAAAACAGTATGGACCTAACAGAAGCAGAAGATATTAACAAGAGGTGGCAAAAAAAAATGCACATCAAAGGTCTTAATGACCTGGATAACCACAGTGGTGTGATCACTCATCTAGAGCCAGACGTCCTGAAGTCTGAAGTCAAGAGTGCCTTAGGAAGCATTGCCATAATCAAAGCTAGTGGAGGTGATGGAATTACACCTGAGCTATTTCAAATCCTTAAATATGATGCTGTTAAAGTGCTGCACTCAATATACCAGCAAATTTGGAAAACTCAGCAGTGGACATAAGGCTGAAAAATGTCTGTTTTCATTCCAGACCCAAAGAAGGGCAATGCCAAAGAATGTTCGAACTATCACACAATTGCACTCATTTCATATGCTGGCAAGGTCACGCTCAAAATCCTTCAAGCCAGACTTCAACAGTATGTGAACTGAGAATTTCCAGATGTACAAGTTGGATTTATAAATGGTAGAGGACCAGAAATCAAATTTCCAACATCCACTGGATCATAGAAAAGGCAAGGGAATTCCAGAAGAATATCTACTTCTGCTTCATTGACTACTTCTGCTAAAGCCTTTGACTGAATGGATCACAACAAACTGTGGGAAATTCTGAAAGAAACGGGAATACCAGACCACCTTACCTGTCTCCTAAAACACCTGTATGCAGGTCAAGAATAAACAGGAACAAGGAATTCATTCAAAATTGGGAAGGGAGTACCTCAAAGGTGTTTATTGTCACCCTGCTTATTTAACTTATATGAAGAAGTAAATCATGCAAATTGCCAGTCTGGATAAAGCTCTAACTGGAATCAAGATTGCCAGGAGAAATATCAGTAACCTCAGATATGCAGATGACACCACCCTTATGGCAGAAAGTGAAGAGGAACTAAAGAGCCTCTTGATGAAGGTGAAAGAGGAGAGTGAAAAAAGCTGGCTTAAAGCTCAACATTCTAAAAACCAAGATCCCCTCCCCAAAAAACCTAAGATCATGGCATCTGGTCCCATCCTTCATGGCAAACAGATGGGCAAACAATGGAACGTGTGACGGGCTTTATTTTCTTGGTCTCCAAAATCACTGAGTATGGTGACTGAAGCCATGAAATGAAAGACACTTGCTCCTTGGAAGATAAGCTATGACAATCCTAGACAGCATATTAAAAGCAGAGACATCACTTTGCTGATAAAAGTCCATATAGTCAAAGTTATGGTCTTTCCAGTAGTTATGTATGGTTGTGAGAGTCAGGCCATAAAGAAAGCTGAGTGGGAAAGAATGGATGCTTCCAAACTGCGGTGCTAGAGAAACTCTTGAGAGTCCCTCGGAAGACAGCAAGGATATCAGTCCGTCCTAAAGGAAATCAACCCTGAATATTCATTGAAAGGACCAATACTGACACCGAAGTTCCAACACTTTGGCCACCTGATGTGAAGACATGAGTCACTGGAAAAGACCCTGATGCTGGGAAAACTGAGGGCAGGAGAAGGGAGATGATAGAGGATGAGATAGTTGGATCATCATTGACTCAATAGACATGAGTTTGAGCAAACTCCAGGAGATGGTGAAGGACAGGGAAGCCCTATGGACAGTGCTGCAGCCCATAGGGTCGCAAAAAGTCAGACATGACTGAGTGACTGAACAAAAACAATGTAAAATAAAATAAGCTACAAGGAGACAGTATACAGCAGAGTGAAATATAGTCATTAGTCTATGATACCTTTAAACGGAATATATTCCATAAAAATATTGAATCACTATCTTGAACACCTAAAACAAATATAGGAGTGTGAATCAACTGTACTTCAGTTTTAAAATAGAATTGATGGCTAGCTACAAACATGAAAAATAATCAACAACAACAACAAAAAATAGTTAGCTAAATAAAAATGAGAAATTTTTAAAAATAGAAGATTCCTTGAAGAAATTAGATAGGATTTGAAATAATCATATAAAGTAGTTTTAAAATTTGCTTTACAGAGAATGAATTAGTCAGGTCAAGCTAATTCATCTAACTACAGAATAAAGATGGCTTTTTGAAAGTTAAATTGCTTTGTCAATGTTCTCTGACAAAACACTTTATTTAACATCATTTTTGATGCTTCAGTTCATAATGCCTTAAATTGGAGTCACTTTAGAAAACGTCTAGTTTCAAGACTTTTGTATATGTATTAGTATGTAAGACAGTGTACTGAAGCTATGTAGGCAGAGAAAATTATTTTCATATTTCAATCACTTTACAAATGAGGTGCAGCAACTAAAAGCTCAGCTCCCTGGAGGCTTAGCTTCCCGAAGAGCAAACAATCCATTTTTCTCCTCAGCGCTTGTCAGCGTGGAAAGAGCTCCCGTTCGGAGGTCTGGCTATCGGTGATGCCGGTCCCACCGGAGCTGTGACAACTCTGTCCTCCTTTGGGCTTCTTCACGACAAAGGCGCCCTCCTTGTCCAGACTTCAGGAAGACCTCTCTGAGCCCTCTCTTCAACAAGCCATTGCCCTCAGACCCCACCTCTCCTGAGTACTTCAGTTTGGCAAGCTGTCCGAGCCTCTGCTTGCTCTTAGCAAGAGTCCTGGTGACGTGGTTTAGCAAGGACCCTCCACCCTCAGTGGCTCCTGTTAGTGGCTTTTCCACCCACCAACCCTTCCCTCTGGTCGTGTGTCACCAGTTCCTGCCATCTGTGCTGTGTACGGGTGGAGCTCGGTGTTACCGAAGCCTCTCTCTGCCATGATAGTAGTGCTGAGGAAGACCTGTCTTTACAACCTTTGACTGGCGCCCAGTGCCTTCCCGCTCACATTCATCTCAGCCTTTGACCGTGACCTCTGGCATGTCAAAATACACTGCCCTTCCGGATGGATGCTGCCCAGGGTGTGGACTTTCCACCTCTGTTTCTACGCAAGACCTTGGAGAGCTGAGGAAGAGCAGAGTCTCCTGACGCCTCAGGGTGAAGATTCTGCCTGCCCGTGAAGGAGACCCTGGAGACCCAGTTTCAGTCCCTGGGCTGGGAAGAGCCCTTGGAGAAAAAAAAAATGGCAGCCCACTCCAGTATTCCTGCCTGGGAAATCCCATGGACAAGGAGCCTGGTTGGCTGCAGCCCAGAGGGTCACAGAGTCTGATATGAACTGAGTCTGACTTACCAACTAAGCAGCAATCACAGTGTCCCCCAAAGGCGGGAGCACTCTTGCTCAGGAGCTGCAGGCTTACCTGGCAGCTGTGCTCCCATGCACAGTCGTGTATCCATCCATCAGTCAGAAAGGCTGAGCACAGTGACACGCACGCCCCGAGCCCTAGCTACTTAACACCACAAGGCTCTATTTCCCACTCACATCAGCCTAAGGTGAGACGGAGAGGCCCAGAGTCCTGGGATTACAAGGAAGCCCCCAGTGGCACTGCCACCCTGAAGAGCGTCCAGGTCCTCCTGGTGCCCCCATGCCCACCAGCAGCTGAGGACTTTACCAGACCTGCTGTGAGCTGAGGCCCTGCTGGAGCATGACCATCTCCCTGAACAACCCGCACAGCAAGGCCACGTCTGGGGATCAAGGCACCAGCTGCTGCAGCACCTGTGTTCAGGAGAGTGATTCCACACATCACAGCGCCTGCTGCATGGCCTCTCCTTCTTGATTGGCTATGGGTTAATGCAGTGAGAGCCAGTGAGTTTAGACAGGTTCCCATGGAGTCACGGTTTTGGTTATTGGATCTGGTGTTACTGTCCCCAAGCCTTCACCTCAGATGATTCCGTGCTGTGATTGTTGTGATTTAGGGCTAGGTGTTCCCTTACTTCCCAGGTGGCTTGGGACATAGAACCTGCCTGCCAATGCAGGAGATGCAAATTTGATCCCTAGGCTGGGGAGATCCCTTGGAGAAGGAAATGGCTAGTATTCTTGCCTGAAAACTCCCATGGACAGAGGAGCCTGGCGGACTAGAGCCTATGGGAACACAAAGAGTCAAACGCGACCAAGCACATGTGCACACATGCAAATGTTCCCGTACTAGGTCTCTAAGCCCAGGAGAAGCTCCTTTCTAATATGTTCATATTTAGACAAATGTGCACTTTGCAGCAAGATCATTGACTGCTGATGGCCTTTAAACCTTGATGTATCTTAAGAGCAGGAGGGTCAGGGACAAGATTGAAGTGCCCACAGAAAACCAGGCTGTCGTCCAGAACTCAGACAGGAGCCTCCCGGCCAGTCCAAGCACGCAGGCGCCTCCTCCTGCTTCCTGTCTGACGGAGCCTCCAGCACTAGGTGGAGCCTCGCGCCGCAGGCCTCTCTGGCTTCCAGACACCAAGCAAGCAGGGCAAGGATGTTTTCTTTCCCTAAAGAAGAAAATACCACTTGGATCATATATGGAACTTTTCATCTTCAAAACAGTTTCACACACAGAACTGTAAACTGGAGAGCAAACATGTAAAAGCAACACTATAAAGATGCCCGGGAATTATGAACGTGCCATAAAATTAAATTGCAGTGATAGGAGAAACATTATTTTAGGCCTAGAAAACCTTAGTTACGGATTAACTGTAGAAAATACAACTCATATATTTAAAGTCTGTATTTTAAAATAACTATCAGCTGTGCACGCATCCCCATCCACCCTCCAGAAAGAAGATGACCGTGTTCCGTGACTTCAGGAGAGACGTAAGTCCTGTCTCCCTCCCATAGTCCACAGCCTTCATGATCCCACCATCCTGTTTCTCCTATGAGCAAACCTGGGGGTTGCTTTTCCTTCTTTATGAAAATGATAGGGTTCTCTGAAGGAAACAGGAGAAAAATGATTGCTTTTGCTAAAAATTTCATGCCTAAGAAGTTAGAACAGTTGACATAGATCGTCCTATTGCATACATAATGTCTAGTCATAATTTTCAGAGAGGAAACCTGGCCATTATGGCACGTGGGCCTCCCCAGTGGCTCAGGCAGCAAAGCATCTGCCTGAAGTGCGGGAGGCCTGGGTTTGATCCCTGGGTCAGGAAGAGCCTGTGGAGGGGCAAATGGCAACCCACTCCAGTATTCCTGTCTGGAGAATTCTATGGACAGAAGAGCCTGATGGGCTACGGTCCACAGGGCCGCAAAGAGACAGACACGAGTGAGTGACTGACACACACACACACACATGTGGAACTTACTGTGCCATGCAAGCTGTCTGAGTCCAGCTTTTCCCTCTGTGGGCTAGGTGGCGGGAAGAAAACGCTTAGAGGAACGTGGCTATAAAGGGCTTGTTTTAGCGCCAGAGTTTCGCTTAAGTGGCCTGCCTGGCTCCAATGGAGACTCCAGGCTCTGTTGCCTCGCCATGCAAAGGACACAGGTGCATCTTAGCAGAGATGAGCTGGAAGACAAGCCAAGCTCTACAGGAGAGACGCCAAGGCAGAGTGCCAGGCAGGGTTCTCTGGTCAATGTGACATCTCTGCCATCCAGGCGCAGGTGCCTCTGCAGGAGGCCAGAGCTCCATGTGTTTCCCTAGTCCCTTCCCTGTGTGATTTTGGACTCTGCGCATGCGTACTAAGTCGCTTCAATCATGTCCAACTCTTTGAAACCCTATGGACCATAGCCTTCCAGGCTCCTCTGAGCATGGGATTCTCCAGGCAAGAATACTGGAATGGATTGCCATTTCCTCCTCCAGGAAATCCTCCTGAGCCAGGGTTTGAACCCATGTCTCTTTTGTCTCCTAAATCGGCAGGTGGATTCTTTACCACCTGGGAAGCTCCATGTCCCTGGGGACCTGGAAATGAACTGAAGAAAAGTACTCTTCTCAGAAAGCTTAAGGCTAACATTTAGATAAACAAATAAACAAAAAAACAAAAGCAAGTGCATGGTGATGTGCTATGCACCACACAGGAGGTTTAAACAGGTTGCTAAGGGAGCAGGGAGTGTCCTATGGGTGAGGGCAGGTTTGAGAGGGTGGAGGGACCTGAGCCAGGGTGAGACAGGAAGAAGAGCGAGGTATGAGTCTGAAAGTCCTAAACAGGCCTGCACTGCAAACCCCTTACTGAAATGAATCAGATTAGTGAAATCTGAACACGGTCTATGTGCAGACCACTGTGAAACTCTGATGAGGGAAATCTAAATAAATGGATATATATATTCATTGATTATGGACTAGAAGACTAAATATTGCCAAGATGATGATTCTTCCCAGATTGATCTATAGGTGAAACACAACCTCATCCAAAATATCTGCTTTAAAGTTTATATGATCAGTTAAAAGACCAATCCTAGTCAACACAATCCTGAAAAAAGGACAGAACTGGACAGCACCTGACCAGGGAGTGATTGAGATAGCACAGTGTTGGTGAAAGAACAGAGACAGATCAATAAAACAAAACAGAGAATGCCAAGTAACCCTCATAGATTCAGTCAGCTGATTGCTGACAAAGGAGCAAAGACAATTCAATCCAGAAAGGACGGTCTTCCCAACAAAGCATGCTGGAACCATTGGTCACCAAAAGATGAATCTAGATGCAGACATTGTGATTTTCTGAAAGATCAACTCAAATGTAGGATACACCTTAATATAAAGGACAATAATATAAAATATAAACACTGAAGAAAATTCATGTGATGTTGGCTATAGCTATGAGTCTGTGGAAAATAAAAATGCACTGTCTATGAAAGGAAAACATTGATGTTAAACTTTATTAAAAATTCTGTTCTTTAAAAGACACCATTAAGATAAAGGGGAAATAAGCCACAGACCAGGAGAAAATGTTTGCAACACAGATCTGACAAACGATTGGTATCTGATAAAAGATTCCATCCAAGATACAGAAACAGCTCTAAAAGCTAGACAATAGAAAACAAACAACCCAAATATGGGCAAGGGATCTAAACAGACACCTCCCCAGAGCAGACACACAGATGGCAAGTCAGCACATGCAGAGATGTTAACACCATTTTTCATCTTCGAATTCCAGACCATAACAACAGTGAGGCACCACTAGATACATCAGAATGGCTAAAATCCCAAACTGACAGCATCAAGTGTTGCCAAGGATGCAAAGCAACAGGAATGCGTTCTTCATCACTGGTGGGGATGGGAAAGGGACAGACACTCTGGAAGATAGTTTAACAGTTTCTTATAATGCTACATACAGTCTTACTATACAGGTATAATTCTAGGTATTTTCCCAATTCATTTGAAAGCTTCTGTGCAAAAAAAAAGCCTGAGTATGAATATTTATAGCTACTTAATTCATAATTACCCAAAACTGGAAGCCATCAAGAGGTACTTCAACAGGTTAAAGATAAATGAACTGTGTTTCAACTATACTCTGGAGTACTATCCAGAGATGAAAACTGGTGAGCTAACAAGCTACAGACAGACATGTAAATGTGTATCACTAAGTGAGAGAAGTCAACGTTAAAAAAGTTACATGCTATATATTTCCAATTATTTGATATTCTAGGAGAAAAAAAACAAAGAAGTCAATGGTTCTAGATTGTTGGGAAGGGGGAAAATTGCATAAATGAAATGTGGGATTTTTAGGGTGATCAAAGTATTCTGTATGATCGTTTCATAGTGGCACATCATGTGTTTCTTCAAACCTACAGAACTTCACAGCACAAAGAGTGATCCTGAAAGTGGGCAGAGTAAAAACGTGATTTCAGAAACCCAGGGAGGCATACAGACCAGAACAAAAAACTCTACTTAATTCCAGATACAGGAAACAGCCCCTTCAAGGGTAGCAAGGAGACCATCTAGGTGACCTTGGAAAAAGTGACATCTGTAAGATGAAACGTCATGGGCTGCAGGTGAGCCCTGCATTCTGGCTGATGGGGTGGCAACCTGAGGACACTGCGGCCGGTGCAAACATGACTGCTCCCCGGCTGAACAGGTCAGTGAGCAAGGGAGGAACACTGGGCACCTGGCTTTCTCTGTTGGGGAATCTTTAGATCAGCAAGGGAGGAGGCTAGTGTGACCTGTGAAGTGATGGATGAGAGTCTTAGACACCAGTCAGAGCACACATTTAGTCCAATACAGAGGCAGGTGTTCACAGGTAGAATTTATACATATGTCTGTGTACAAAAGCTAGTAGACAGTTCATCAAAACTTAGCACACATGTGGGTATATACTAAACCTTATATATAGCATACGTATGGGCATATTATATGTATTTTTACATATGGGGAGCATATATATTAAGCACTCAATACATCTTAAGTAATTTTGTTCTGGGCTTCCCTGATGTCTCAGCAGGTGAAGAATTCACCTATAAGGCAGGAGACACAGGAGATGCAGTTTCATTTCCTGGGTTGGGAAGATTTCCTGGAGAAGTAAAATGGCAACCCACTCTAGTATTCTTGCTCGAAAATCCCATGGACAGAGGAGCCTGGCAGGCTACTGTTCAAAGGATCACAGAGTCAAACACGACTGAGCACCAACCAAAAAAAGAAAAAACAAGCCACTTTTGTTCTCTTCGTATTAAAAGCTTGGATGTTGCTTGATGAAGGACTCTGGCCTCCAGAGTCAGTGTGTCTTTTGGGCATTTACCATGAGCCAACTGAGAGTTTTGCCTATATTCTCCTCTAAGAGATTGATGATTTCTGGTCTTACATTTAGGTCTTTAATCCATTTTGAGTTGATCTTTGTGTATGGTGTCAGGGAATGTTCCAACTTCATTTTTTGTACAGCAAAAGAAATTACAAAAAGGCTGAACAGACAGCCCACAGAATGGGAGAAAAATCATAGCATATGAAACAACAAAGAATTAATCTCCAAAATCTACAAGCAACTCAGACAACTCAGCACCAGAAAAATGAACAACCCAATCAAAAAATGGGAAAAGGACCTAAACAGACACCTCTCCACCAAAGAGGACATACAGAGGGCCCAAAAACACATGAAACAATGCTCAACTTCACTTATAATTAGAGAAATGCAAATCAAAACTATAATGAGATATCACCTCACACCCATCAGAAGGCCATCATCCACAAATTGACAGACAATAAATGCTGGAGAGGGTGCAGAGAAAAGGGAACACTCCTGCATTGCTGGTGGGAATGTAGATTGGTATAGCCTCTATGGAAGACAGTCTGGAGATTTCTTAAAAAACTAAAAATAGAAGCACCATATGACTCAGCAATCCCACTCTTAGGCTTATACCCTGATGAAATTAAATCCAAAAGAAGCACCTGTACCCCAATGTTTATTGCAGCTCTCTATACAATAGCTAGAACGTGGAAGCAACCTAGATGCCCATTGATGAACAAATGGATCCAAAAGCTCTGGCACATACATACAATGGAATACTACATGGCTGTAAAGAGAAATACAGAAGAATCAGCCCTAATGAGGTGGCTGGATCTAGAACGTATCATCAAAAGTGAAGTCAGTCAGAAAGAGAAGGACAAATACAATATACTAACACATATATATGGAATCTAGTAGGATGGTGGTGATGGCACATGCAGTGAAGCGACAGAAAGACAGACATGGACAGTGGACATATGGACATTGTGGGGAAGGAACAGTGGGTGAGAGGCGTAAAGGAAGTAGCATGAAGGCCTGTACTATCATATGTAAAGACAATAGCTCTAGTCATTGCTCTGTGAGAAAAGGAGATCCTGCAGGGGTGCTGTGTGATGGTCTGGAGGGGTGGGAACGGGGGGATATACATATGACTACTCTGGTAACATACATATCTGTAAACAACAAAACTCTGTAAAAGTTAAAAGTAAAATAAAAGTTTGAAAAAAAGAAAAGCCACTTTTGTTCTCTTCGTATTAAAACCTTGGATATTGCTTGATGAAGGACTCTGGCCTCCAGAGTCAGTGTGTGTTTTGGGCATTTACAATGAGCCGACTGTTCGCGTGACTTCTAAGCACAAAGAAGCACCCGGCCCAGGCAGCTAGCTGTGCGCTGGCCTGCAGGCCAGGGGGAGGCGGCTGCGCACGGGCTGACTCACCATCTTCTTCAGGTTGTTCAGGCAAGACTGAGGACCCCTCTAAGGAAGATGGTGACTTTTCTCTGTGTGTCTGGGGACAGTAGGCTATGGAGGACTTGTCTGTACCACTTGGGGCCCAGAATTCTGGACCTTCTTTCTTCCATGGGGGCATGATTGTTTTTAGTTTCTCTCCACTATGATCACCCAGATTCAGAGGTACTGCTCTGTCGCTAAGTCACGCCCAACTCTTTGTAACCCCACGGACTGCAGCACACCAGGCTTCCCTGTCCTTCACCACCTCCTGGAGTTTGCTCAAACTCATGTCCATTGAGCTGATGATGCCAATCCAACCATCTTATCCTCTGCTGTCCCCTTCTCCTCCTTCCTTCAATCTTGCCCAGTATCAGACAGAGTTCTTTCCAATGAGTCATCTCTTCCCATAAGGTGGCTGAAGTACTGGAGCTTCAGCATCAGTCCTTCCAGTGAACATTCAGCGCTGATTTCTTTAGGGTTGAGCGGCTTGATTGCCTTCCTGTCTGAGGGACTCTCAAGAGTCTTTCCTAGCTCCACAGTTCAAAGGCGCCAGTTCTTTATCACTCAGATTCAGAGACTTGCCCTCAGATCTGCAGCTGGGGTGGGGACTTTCTTGTCCCTTGTAATGGTCTTACAGCCCCTCCCTCCAAGGGCTTCCTGCCAGACCCCAGGCTCTGCTTTGCATCCCCTGCATGCCACCTCTGTCTTTCTCTCTGTCTCTCACCTTTTGGGAAAGTCCCTGCCCATCCTTATAAAAGACACCTCTGGCCTCTGTCAAGGGCATCTTATTTAATTACTAATTTGGTCTCTGATCTTTTCCTCCATCCATGAGTCATTCATTGAAAGCCTCGAGACTGCCAGGCCCGGGGCTAGTGCGGGGTGGCCAGAGTGCTCAGCCGAGTTGGAGGATCACCTCAGGGACATAGACGTGTAAGCCACCCCTGGTGTTCCGGGCTGAAAAAAGTGGGCACGCTGCCCCAATAGAAGCAACATGTCTGGAGAGGGTGAATGCTGCCGGGGCCTCAAAGTCAAAGGTTGAATTCAAAAAGCAACTCCCTCCACTTGAGCCAAAGGAGCTGCCATCTCGACAACAATAGGAAAAATGATGTTGAATATGGCAAAAACTCGGGATGGCAGAGGTGGAGCTTCCACGTGTAAGAAAAACGAAATGAACCACAGCATTTTGATGAAAGGTCCTGATGGTGCAGAGATACCGTATTTTATGGTGCTGGAGGAACACTGCAATAGATCAAAAAAGGCCTTTCTACATGAAAACCGTTCAGGTCTGTGTGTGATCTGGACCATCCGTCACGTCAGTCGTGTCTCTTGGCTCATATGCCCGACTGGGGAAGTGTCTTGACAAAGTTTCTGATGTGTCTGCTTCCTTTCCTCAGGGCTCTAGAAGATCCACGGGGTGGTGGTAGTCCCAGGAGTGGCCAGCGCCTGAGGGTCTTGTTCCAAGCATATGGATATGCAGGAGCCTCCCCTAGCTGAGGCTCTCCCAGGAGCGACCTGCAGGCCAGCGCTGGGCCTGTCCCTGGCCTGGGCTATCTGCAGACCCTCAGGGCTCACCCAGATCCCAGTCATGGAGCCCACACGCTCCTCCACGTGGACCCCAGTCCAGCAGTGATAAATGTCCCCTCAAATATGTTCAAGTCCTAACCCTCGGGGCTGCGGACAGGGACCTCCGTGGGTAACAGGGTCTCTGCAGATGGGATGAGTCAGGGCCCATGGTGCGGTCACCCAGCTCTGGGGGCCCCAGGAGCATGACCGGGTTCTGGGAGGAGGAGAACCCAGGCACAGACAGGAGGCCGTGTGCCCGGAGGAGGAGACCCACCAGGGTCGAGGGCTCCCCTGCATGCCACCTCTGTCTTTCTCTCTGTCTCTCACCTTTTGGGAAAGTACACCTCTGGCCTCTGTCAAGGGCATCTTATTTAATTACTAATTTGGTCTCTGATCTTTCCTCCATCCATGAGTCATTCATTGAAAGCCTCGAGACTGCCAGGCCCGGGGCTAGTGCGGGGTGGCCAGAGTGCTCAGCCGAGTTGGAGGATCACCTCAGGGACATAGACGTGTAAGCCACCCCTGGTGTTCCGGGCTGAAAAAAGTGGGCACGCTGCCCCAATAGAAGCAACATGTCTGGAGAGGGTGAATGCTGCCGGGGCCTCAAAGTCAAAGGTTGAATTCAAAAAGCAACTCCCTCCACTTGAGCCAAAGGAGCTGCCATCTCGACAACAATAGGAAAAATGATGTTGAATATGGCAAAAACTCGGGATGGCAGAGGTGGAGCTTCCACGTGTAAGAAAAACGAAATGAACCACAGCATTTTGATGAAAGGTCCTGATGGTGCAGAGATACCGTATTTTATGGTGCTGGAGGAACACTGCAATAGATCAAAAAAGGCCTTTCTACATGAAAACCGTTCAGGTCTGTGTGTGATCTGGACCATCCGTCACGTCAGTCGTGTCTCTTGGCTCATATGCCCGACTGGGGAAGTGTCTTGACAAAGTTTCTGATGTGTCTGCTTCCTTTCCTCAGGGCTCTAGAAGATCCACGGGGTGGTGGTAGTCCCAGGAGTGGCCAGCGCCTGAGGGTCTTGTTCCAAGCATATGGATATGCAGGAGCCTCCCCTAGCTGAGGCTCTCCCAGGAGCGACCTGCAGGCCAGCGCTGGGCCTGTCCCTGGCCTGGGCTATCTGCAGACCCTCAGGGCTCACCCAGATCCCAGTCATGGAGCCCACACGCTCCTCCACGTGGACCCCAGTCCAGCAGTGATAAATGTCCCCTCAAATATGTTCAAGTCCTAACCCTCGGGGCTGCGGACAGGGACCTCCGTGGGTAACAGGGTCTCTGCAGATGGGATGAGTCAGGGCCCATGGTGCGGTCACCCAGCTCTGGGGGCCCCAGGAGCATGACCGGGTTCTGCGGGAGGAGGAGAACCCAGGCACAGACAGGAGGCCGTGTGGCCACCGGAGACGCAGATGGAGCACTGTGTCTACCAGCCACGGGTCCTGAGGGCTTCTCAGATACCACCAGAATCTGGAGAGAAACCAGAGCAGACTCTCCGAGCCGCCGGAAGGAGCTGGCTGTGCCAACAGCTTAGCTTCAGACCTCCAGCCTCCGGGTCCGTGAAAGGACAAGACCGGTTGGTGGTGCTTCGTCAGAGGGGCGTGGAGAAACTGACCCTCCACCCAACACACTGCCCTTGGCTGCAGCCGTCCGGGGAAGGGCTGGCTACACGCCCCCATGCACACGTGTGTGTGTGTGTGTGTGCACAGTCATGTTCACCTCTTCGCGACCCTATGGACTGTAGTCCACCGGGCTCCCCAGTCCGTGGGGTTCTCCAGGCAAGAATACTGGAGTGGGTTGCCATTTCCTTCCCCACTCAGGGATCAAGCCCAGATCTCCTGCATTGTCAGGCAGGTTCTTTACGATCTGAGCCACAGGGAAGCCCTCAGTCCAACTGAAAATAAAAACCTCTCACAGACACCGGATGCCCCTGCTGAACTCCGATCTGAACAGAGGCCTCTTTCCAGGTCAGAAACCCTTCCATCTACAAAGAGCAGCACCATCATGCGGACTCTGACTCACACGTGACACCCACCTCCACCTGGGCGTGGACTCACGGGGCCCTCCGAAGTCCCTGTCCTGTCTCATCGCTAGTGGCATGTTTGGGGCGTGTAAAGTGAGAGATCCATCCACCTGTGGCAGCATGCGCTGGCTCAGACGTCCCTGCACGTGGCCCAGCTGCCCACGCATCCCCCGATCCACGTGGAACGTTTCAGTCTGAAGGAGGTGGGCTCCTGGAATTTCCCCATTCAAAGGTAGCTATGGGTCCAGTCTGCATCAGGGTATTTGTGTCACAGATCCCAGTCATAGAACGTGTCCCCAGTCCAGCAGTGATAAATGTCCTCAAATATGTCCTAACCTCGGGCTGCGGACAGGGACCTCCGTGGGTAACAGGGTCTCTGCAGATGGGATGAGTCAGGGCCCATGGTGCGGTCACCCAGCTCTGGGGGCCCCAGGAGCATGACCGGGTTCTGCGGGAGGAGGAGAACCCAGGCACAGACAGGAGGCCGTGTGGCCACCGGAGACGCAGATGGAGCACTGTGTCTACCAGCCACGGGTCCTGAGGGCTTCTCAGATACCACCAGAATCTGGAGAGAAACCAGAGCAGACTCTCCGAGCCGCCGGAAGGAGCTGGCTGTGCCAACAGCTTAGCTTCAGACCTCCAGCCTCCGGGTCCGTGAAAGGACAAGACCGGTTGGTGGTGCTTCGTCAGAGGGGCGTGGAGAAACTGACCCTCCACCCAACACACTGCCCTTGGCTGCAGCCGTCCGGGGAAGGGCTGGCTACACGCCCCCATGCACACGTGTGTGTGTGTGTGTGCACAGTCATGTTCACCTCTTCGCGACCCTATGGACTGTAGTCCACCGGGCTCCCCAGTCCGTGGGGTTCTCCAGGCAAGAATACTGGAGTGGGTTGCCATTTCCTTCCCCACTCAGGGATCAAGCCCAGATCTCCTGCATTGTCAGGCAGGTTCTTTACGATCTGAGCCACAGGGAAGCCCTCAGTCCAACTGAAAATAAAAACCTCTCACAGACACCGGATGCCCCTGCTGAACTCCGATCTGAACAGAGGCCTCTTTCCAGGTCAGAAACCCTTCCATCTACAAAGAGCAGCACCATCATGCGGACTCTGACTCACACGTGACACCCACCTCCACCTGGGCGTGGACTCACGGGGCCCTCCGAAGTCCCTGTCCTGTCTCATCGCTAGTGGCATGTTTGGGGCGTGTAAAGTGAGAGATCCATCCACCTGTGGCAGCATGCGCTGGCTCAGACGTCCCTGCACGTGGCCCAGCTGCCCACGCATCCCCCGATCCACGTGGAACGTTTCAGTCTGAAGGAGGTGGGCTCCTGGAATTTCCCCATTCAAAGGTAGCTATGCCCGGGCCTCCTGAAGAACCTCGATGCATCAGGGTATTTGTGTCACAGATGTCTGCTGGGAAAATCCACTTCAAAAGCTCAAAGCCTGGAGTCGCCAGCCCAAGACTTTCTGTTTGTACGACCACTGGAGCCACGGCTGGCAGCACCTGGGGACAGAACTTCGTGGCTCTCTCCCCCTCACTCCCTTTCCTGCCATCTCTCTATCTCCAGGCAAGAGAAAGCAGACAGGTGACTCTTTTTACACCAACAGCTAGAATTCGCATCAACAGCGCTAGCGACCTGCAATCAGCCCGCAATTGTGTAGCTCTGCGACAGAAACTGGCTGAAGCCAAGGCCAGGGCACCGCTGCGTTCAGAGTGAGTTGGTTGTACTTGAAGACCTCTCCTCACAGAAGTGTATTGTGCAACTCATTGTTAGGGGAAGAAAGACCTCCACAGGCCCACTAATCGATGGCCTGAGGTTCCCAGGCCCTGCTTCTGTGGCTTTGAAAGGAACCGATGCCCCAGGGATGGAGATGCTGAACGCAAAAGGAACAGCTTTGAGTAGGAACAGCAGACATTTTTTTGGAGTCTGTTCTAGAAAGATCATCTGAACAGGTCTGGTGCACACTCAATGATGGGAAAGACTTGATGGGCTGAAAGCACGGGGCAAAACCAGATGCGTGAGGCTGTTTTCCCTCTGCCCACTCCACCCACCCCGCCCTCTGCCTGTGGCTCCCGGCCTTCCCTCAGGGCTCTGCCAAAGGGGCAGGGCAGCAGGGCTGTGAGGGGAGGGCCGGGCATGGCTGTGCTCCCTCCTTCCGCCTGTGTTCCCGCAGCCTGGCTGCCAGGCCTGAACCCCACCTTTCTCCGCCGCTTCCCTTTCTCAGGGTCTCTCCATTGGCCTTCCCTGAGACCCCTCCGCTGATCAGGGGCAGCTGCTCCCTGCACGCCCGGCCCCTGTGCTCTCAGGCACCCCTGGCGACCTTTCTTCTAACATCAGTGATGGGGTGACCTCACGGATCCTGGCAGAAACCCCACCACTGGGAAGGCATCTGGCGCCATGGTATAGGACACACTGGCCGTGGTCCCCCTCCAGGAAGTGGGTTTTGCTTCTGCTCTAGAATCCTCACACCCCACCCACAGGCATTGCCCACACGGGGCCCTGTGTGACACCATGGCCTTACGGAGACGTTCCTGCCAGCAGGGGCTGGGGCGTCTACATCCCCCGGGAGCCACGGGCAGGAGGCTAGCGACACCAGGTGAAACTCACAGTCAGGGAACGGCTGCCTGTGCCAGAGTCATATGGGACTAACTGTTAGTTCTCAGATATTTCAAACCAGAAGCAACTATCCCCTCAAAATCAGAGTATAAAGGCTGCCCATTCCTGAAGACTTTCTCCTGCACCACAGCCATGTAGGGGAAGCACAGCCCTGAGGGGACAGGCGAGCAGAACATCCGGCCGGCAGTCACCGCTGGACTGTGTCCCCAGGGCCCCAGTAGCACTGGGGTGCAAGGTGGAGCGAGACATCCAGACCCCACAGCTAGCCGGCCACACGGCAGGACAGTCCTGCTGGGACGCGCTCTGGTCGAGCCAGAACTCCTGCCACAGCTGTTCTTCTCTGGGAGCAGAGGGTCCCTACCTGCTTCCTGCCACACACGACCTGAATCCAGAGGCTGTGGCCTGCTGCAGAGATGGAGGTCTCGGTCAGTTACAAGTGCACCCTCCAGCCCTGCTCCCTCTCCAGGGCACTTAGACGACTGTGTCCCCCGTTTCACACCTGCCTGAACCCCTAGAGTGTGACATTTGGAAATGGAGCTCCGTAGCTGTAATCAACTAAGGTGAGGTTGCACTGGATTAGCCTGGGGTTCTCAGCCGAAGGCAGATGTCTTTGTTCAGAGCAGAGCCATGTGGGCCAGGCCGGGGTCCAGAGCCAGGAGCCAGAGGGGTGAAGCTGCTAGATAAGAACGTCCAGGACTGTGGCCATCTCAGGCGCCGGACAAGCAGGCAGGATCCCCCCGAGCTCAGTGGGGTGGGAGGGGAGGCAGCCCTGTTGGTGCTCTGAGGCAGGGCTTATGGCCTCTGGAGCTACGAGAGAAGATCCCGCGGCTGCGTCAGCCCTCCGTGGCAGTGCTCTGTTGGGGCAGCTGTGGGAAGTTGCCGTCCAGACGCTGCCTGTGGTTGGCATGAAGGCCACTGCATCTACAGGGACACCTGGGGCGGGCGGGAGACCCTCCAGGTCACTGCCAGGAAGGAAAACCCTATGACGAGCCTGAGCTTCCGGGCGGAACCTGTGTGTCCACCCAGATCCCATTCCGACTGCGACTCCGGCCAGCACTGCCGTCTCCCGGCTGGAGACCGGGAGCTGCTCTGAGGCGTCAGGTCGCAGGTCAGGAGCAGATGCCTGTGTCCTGCACTCACTGATGACCTCACTCTCCTTGTGGTGGCCTGCTGGCCCAAGTGGTCTGATGTCGGAGGTTTCTTTCATGCAGGACAGCAAATCTGAAATGTGCAGATCGGCATGTGGTAAGGGTGGGCTCAGGTGACCCAGAGAAGCCCTCAGTCTAAGAGCATTCACAGCCCCCAGCCCCACCCCCAAATGAACTGGAAACCCACAGGATTCTAGGACAGGGCCTCTAATCAGCTAGCCGGCCACACGGCAGGACAGTCCTGCTGGGACGCGCTCTGGTCGAGCCAGAACTCCTGCCACAGCTGTTCTTCTCTGGGAGCAGAGGGTCCCTACCTGCTTCCTGCCACACACGACCTGAATCCAGAGGCTGTGGCCTGCTGCAGAGATGGAGGTCTCGGTCAGTTACAAGTGCACCCTCCAGCCCTGCTCCCTCTCCAGGGCACTTAGACGACTGTGTCCCCCGTTTCACACCTGCCTGAACCCCTAGAGTGTGACATTTGGAAATGGAGCTCCGTAGCTGTAATCAACTAAGGTGAGGTTGCACTGGATTAGCCTGGGGTTCTCAGCCGAAGGCAGATGTCTTTGTTCAGAGCAGAGCCATGTGGGCCAGGCCGGGGTCCAGAGCCAGGAGCCAGAGGGGTGAAGCTGCTAGATAAGAACGTCCAGGACTGTGGCCATCTCAGGCGCCGGACAAGCAGGCAGGATCCCCCCGAGCTCAGTGGGGTGGGAGGGGAGGCAGCCCTGTTGGTGCTCTGAGGCAGGGCTTATGGCCTCTGGAGCTACGAGAGAAGATCCCGCGGCTGCGTCAGCCCTCCGTGGCAGTGCTCTGTTGGGGCAGCTGTGGGAAGTTGCCGTCCAGACGCTGCCTGTGGTTGGCATGAAGGCCACTGCATCTACAGGGACACCTGGGGCGGGCGGGAGACCCTCCAGGTCACTGCCAGGAAGGAAAACCCTATGACGAGCCTGAGCTTCCGGGCGGAACCTGTGTGTCCACCCAGATCCCATTCCGACTGCGACTCCGGCCAGCACTGCCGTCTCCCGGCTGGAGACCGGGAGCTGCTCTGAGGCGTCAGGTCGCAGGTCAGGAGCAGATGCCTGTGTCCTGCACTCACTGATGACCTCACTCTCCTTGTGGTGGCCTGCTGGCCCAAGTGGTCTGATGTCGGAGGTTTCTTTCATGCAGGACAGCAAATCTGAAATGTGCAGATCGGCATGTGGTAAGGGTGGGCTCAGGTGACCCAGAGAAGCCCTCAGTCTAAGAGCATTCACAGCCCCCAGCCCCACCCCCAAATGAACTGGAAACCCACAGGATTCTAGGACAGGGCCTCTAATCTCGCCCCTGGAGAACGTTTGGACATCGGTTATTTTCCCCTGAAAAATCCAATAGCTGATTATGTCGCTTTGTTTTCCTAGTCTTTCTGGGACCCCCTGCTTGGAGGAGTCCTCAGCCGTGGCAACTCTGCTCTGTGAGAGACCAGGCACTGGACATGGCATCATGAGGCCCCAGATGGACAGAAAGTAGGACAATTCAGGTGCCACTGTCCAGGGCAGGGACTGTTCTGGAAGCCCCAGAGGTGTGGCTGGGATCGCCCTAAATTCTCAGCAGGTCCTGGGTAGAAGCAGGCCTTGCCCCCGTCTTCAGAGTCAGGGGCCAGCATGCTGGGGAGGGAGGTGCCCTGGACCCTGGGCCAAGCCTGCCGGGCAGTCCTCAGCCACAGTTGCTGGCTGTGGCCTGTTATTGTGGCCCTAGGATGTCAGCAAGAGTTTGAACAGGGCTGGAGCAAAAGATGTGAGGTCATGTCCAGGGCAGGTGTCTGACCAGCAGAGAAGCGTCCATGTCCGAGCAGAGCGCAGCCCAGCCCTGCCCACCTCACGAGGGCTGCCAGCCTCTGGACACGCTATCGGAGAGCGACCTTCCACACTTAAGGAGGTCTTGCCCTTAAGCAAGGCTCACTTCCATTCCCATCAAATCACACCGAGCCTCGCACAGAAAGCAAACCACAGAGAAGCTTCGATTAAAGGCTGTGGGGCCCCGTCCATCTAAGTTTCCTCCCCTCCCCACTTCTGGGCTGGCAAAGCCTCCGTGAGCCAATTCCCCATCGACGTTTGCGGTTGCTTTGACGGATTCCTAGCTGGAAAGTGTTTGCTCTCGTCCTTTCAGGTCTGTGGACTCCATGATAGTGGCCAAAGTAGGTATGTGAGAAGGATGGCACTGTCTGTTCTCCCCCTGCTGAGATCTCTGTCCTTCTCAGGGAGAGAGCCATGGCAGGAATTATTAACATGCTCAAGTAAACAAGCTGGTAAGAAAATGCTGTTGGGTATAATAAAATGAAGGGGCTTGTTTCCCTCGCCAGCAGAACTATGCAGAGGATCTCAGCGTGATGTTCGGACTATAAACTTCCCGTGAACGCGTCTGGCCAGTAACGGCCTTCAGATGGCCGAAGTGGGGCAGGAGAGTGAGCTGAGGATGGAGACTAGGTTGCAGCCCAGCGTATTTCAGAGGACCAGGGCTGCGTGCTTGTCCACGCCTGTGTTTTTTCTCCCCGGAAGAGGGTGGGGTGGGAACACGACTGCCGGGCCCCAGTGGACTGTTCGGGAGTCAGGGCAGGGACTGTTCTGGAAGCCCCAGAGGTGTGGCTGGGATCACCCTAAATTCTCAGCAGGTCCTGGGTAGAAGCAGGCCTTGCCCCCGTCTTCAGAGTCAGGGGCCAGCATGCTGGGGAGGGAGGTGCCCTGGACCCTGGGCCAAGCCTGCCGGGCAGTCCTCAGCCACAGTTGCTGGCTGTGGCCTGTTATTGTGGCCCTAGGATGTCAGCAAGAGTTTGAACAGGGCTGGAGCAAAAGATGTGAGGTCATGTCCAGGGCAGGTGTCTGACCAGCAGAGAAGCGTCCATGTCCGAGCAGAGCGCAGCCCAGCCCTGCCCACCTCACGAGGGCTGCCAGCCTCTGGACACGCTATCGGAGAGCGACCTTCCACACTTAAGGAGGTCTTGCCCTTAAGCAAGGCTCACTTCCATTCCCATCAAATCACACCGAGCCTCGCACAGAAAGCAAACCACAGAGAAGCTTCGATTAAAGGCTGTGGGGCCCCGTCCATCTAAGTTTCCTCCCCTCCCCACTTCTGGGCTGGCAAAGCCTCCGTGAGCCAATTCCCCATCGACGTTTGCGGTTGCTTTGACGGATTCCTAGCTGGAAAGTGTTTGCTCTCGTCCTTTCAGGTCTGTGGACTCCATGATAGTGGCCAAAGTAGGTATGTGAGAAGGATGGCACTGTCTGTTCTCCCCCTGCTGAGATCTCTGTCCTTCTCAGGGAGAGAGCCATGGCAGGAATTATTAACATGCTCAAGTAAACAAGCTGGTAAGAAAATGCTGTTGGGTATAATAAAATGAAGGGGCTTGTTTCCCTCGCCAGCAGAACTATGCAGAGGATCTCAGCGTGATGTTCGGACTATAAACTTCCCGTGAACGCGTCTGGCCAGTAACGGCCTTCAGATGGCCGAAGTGGGGCAGGAGAGTGAGCTGAGGATGGAGACTAGGTTGCAGCCCAGCGTATTTCAGAGGACCAGGGCTGCGTGCTTGTCCACGCCTGTGTCTTCTCAGAGGGTGCTGGGCATCGCCGTGGAAGAGCTGAGGTCATGACAGGGCCGCTGCAGCCAGAACACGACTGCCGGGGCTCCTGAGGGCTGACGCGCTCAGCTTGCAGGATCGCGGTGGCGTTGGGGGAGCAGGGAACAGCGAGCAGTCACACTGCTCGCTCGGCATCCTTTGGAGGCCACACATTTCCTGGTGTGCGGCCCCAGGTTACAGGAAGTGACTGAGTAAGGGAGCGGGTGTGCCAGGCAGGAACTCGGCCTCCCCACGTCCCAGTCGTTTTGGCTGCAGTGCCCGTTCCTTGGACAGGACGGGGCCGGGTGGGCTCAGGTTGGCGCGGAGCACATGGCTGGGCCTCCTGCTCTGACGCCCAGACCTGCAAGGCCAGGGCGCCCACCTGAATGCAAAGTGGTTCCCACCCCACCCACTCCATCAGTCAGCTCCGTGAAAGCCATGCAAACAGTTTTCAAATGTCTGAATTGACCCCTTGAGCTGTAAACAAACGTGAGAATATTCTGCTCCTTACTCACTTGCCACCGGCCTAAGTGACGCTGTGATTTTTCAATGAGGTTTTTTCCAAATTCGCCAGCTTTGTTTTCTTTTTTTTGTCCAAGACATGTCTCTAGAGGTAAATGGATCTGAATTCATTCTGTATTTTCAGCATGGATTCTTTTTATTTCTCCTTAAAAAAAAAGCCCCAATGAACGGTGCTTTGTAAATATGGAGGAATAAAATGCATTTTTTTCATGATGATGATGTTTAAACCTATTTTCCTCGATGAAACTCTTATGGTAATACACAAGCTCCCTTATAAACACATTTCTCATATTTTATGCAACGGGTTCTAAAGTTACAATACTTACAATGCACAAACACAAATTCCATCATTATATTCGCAGGTAAGCTCAGTTACTGAAGAAATGGTTCAAACAAACAGAAGGCACAGAATCAGAGACATGAGCACAGAGACAGATCTGGGCATCAGGGCCCTTCTCAGAGGGAGGGGAGGCCAGGCCCTGACTGGTGCTGCCAGGGGAGGGACGGGGTGGAGGAGCAGCACCTCTCGGCCCGGCCATCCACCCACTCCGCACTGGGACCCCACAGCTGTCAAGGTCCTCACAGACGGCACCGCCACCTCTTAACCCTAACCCTAACCCGTGTGATTACGCTGGCCCCACCTGAATAACCCGGACGCTCTCCCGACTCGAGGCCAGCTCGTCAGCCACGCATCTCCACAAACATCGTTCCTGCCCGTCGCCAGGTAAGGCAGCGCATTCATAGGCTCCAGGAATCAGGACGAGAACATCCTGGGGGAGTTACTCTGCGGACCACACTGGCTTGCTGACGGCAGCGGCCCTGGACGTCCAGCCCCTCTGGTTCAGGGCCAGCCGCCACTGCAGCTGCTCTCTCACGGGTTCCTAAATGGGAAGGAGGCGGAAGAGAGAGACTCACAGAGATGGAAGCCTGAGGATTTGAGCCACCGCTAGAGGTAGGGCCCATGAGCCGTGGAGCGCAGGCGAGCACTCTGCAAGGAGCCAGAATCTCCTCTGGCGCCTCCAGAAGGAAGCCCCCGACCCCGGTGTCAGCGCGTCCTCTGTGGACCCCCGACCCCGGGACAGGGAGCTAATGCATGCACGTGATTTGAAGCCACACGCCTGTGGTCTGGTGCTCTGGCGAGCCCCGCTGGCTCCAGGTTCTGCCCGCCTCACCCTTCCCGGCCCTGCTGGCGAGCCCGCACGCAGCAGCCTAGACTCGTCATCTGAATTCCAAACACACACATGCTGGAGTGTGGTCTCAGCCCAGAGGTTAATTACGCATTTTCCAAGCCTGAAAGAATGTACTCGTCTGCTAAGATTGCTAGCTTCCTTCTAAATTATAGCTGTTTTATATAAACATACCTTTTATGCCCATAAATCTTTCCAAGAGGCTGCATTTCTAGGAGAGTAATGTTGATTTGTCCAGAATTTAAGACAACTAAGGGATGATCACGGGCACTTTTTATTTCTCGCCCAACAGTTTTGCTGTAGAAAGGACCGCAGTCGCCCTGGCCTCTGCTCCCCCGCCGCGCTGATGCAGGAGCGCCTGTGCTAAGAGCACTGCACGGAGACTGGTGAGGAGCTGCGGCTCAGACCTCGAACGGGCGTGGACTTCGAATGCCCTTGAGAGGCAGCAGGACTGTGCAACTCGAAAATCAAGCTGCCACGTGCTTCCCTTGCTCGGGGTGACTAGGGTTTGTCTGATGGTAAAATGCAATCTCCACCCATTTCCTTCAGCAAATCTCTTATTTTGAGGCAGGAAGCTGCAGACTTAGGACTAAGAGATCCCACGAACTGTTCACCCAGTTTCCCCAAGGGCTCCATCTTCCACAACTGCAGTACAAATCAGACCCAGGAATCTGGAGTGGGCACCTAGGGCGAGGCTCCAAGTCCTCGGATCACGTGTGTGGACTCACGTAACTCCACCACCATCAAGGTCATGAGCACCGCCCTGACACCCAGAGCCCCATGCTCCCCCCACCATGCCCAGTCCTTCCCCAGCCTCTCCTCCCTGATACGCTGTCGTCTGAGAATGTTGCATGCATGGAATCGTGTGGCACATGACCTTGCAGGTCTGTGTATTCAGGATGTCCTTGCCCTTTAGGACTGACGGGTTTGATCTCCTTGCTGTCCAAGGGACTCCTGAGAGCCTTCTCCAGCACCACGGTTCCTCAGCGCTCAGCCTCCTTTATGGACGGACTCTTACATCCGCACATGACTACTGGAAACAAACATAGCTCTGACTCTACGGACCTTTGTCAGCAAGGTGAGGTCTCTGCTTTTTTAATACACTGTCCAGGTTTGTCATAGCTTTTCTTCCATGGAGCAAGCGTCTTTTAATTTCATGGCTGCGGTCACCATCCACAGTGATTTTGGAGTCACAAGAAAATAAAGTCTGTCACTGTTTCCATTGTTTGCCCATCTATTTGGCATGAAATGATGGGACGAGATGTCATGCTCTTAGTTTTTGCATGTTGAGTTTTAAGCTGGTTTTCTTTTCACTCTCCTCCTTCACCTTCATCAGGAGGCTCTTTAGTTCCTCTTGGCTTTCTGCCATAAGGGCGGTGTTCTCTGCATATCTGAGGTCATTGATATTTCTCCGGGCAGTCTTGATTCTAGCTGGTGCTTCATCCAGACCTGAGATGCCCTCTTGGGTGGAAGCATTTGTATCAGTGCATGTGCCACGTGTGTACCAACACAGCTTTTCACACAGGAGGGTGACAAGTCCCATATGCTGAAACATCTTAAAGTTCAAATACATCAGATGCTATTTGTCTGCTATTTCGTGTTTAACTGGGGAGGAACCATTTCTCCCCCTAAGCAAATCAAGGCTCAAGGGAGAGTCTTGCAGAGGTCAGATTGTATCGCTTTGGTTGTCTGGATCTGGCCTCAGAGTCACCTTGTCAACACTACAGGGCAGCACAGGGCGCAGGGGAAGCTGAGAGCCGATGGGGGCGGGCCCATGGGCTGGGGCTGCAGACCTCCCGGGGTCCTGGTGAATGCCACCCCATCTTTCCTTGGCCAGTGACGGGTGGCAGAGACTATGGGGCGTCCTGATTGAGGAGGACTGCCTGAGAGAACTACAGCGGCCGCCGTCCTGCTCAGGGCTCCTATCTCCACCAGCCCCACAGAAAGCCTGAAAGGTCCCCTCTGAGCCCTAGGGCATGGGAAGGTGGATCCACCTGAGGAGGGTATGGTCCAGGCTCCGTGGGGTGGGGGGCCCGGGGCTCAGGCTGCCATCCAGAGGCTAGAAGAGGAGCTCACCCTCCAGGACCACTGAGCTTCGTCTCTCTCTTCACTCCATGGGAGGCTGGGATCTCAAGTCCTCTTCAGCTTGACTATGTAAACTGGGAGAGCGCGTTCACAAAGCCCTGCTCTCTCCCTGCTCAGGTCGTCTTCTGTTTAAACCTGAGAGCGTTTCCTAATGTAAAGTAAGAAGTGCAAGAGAACGGGAAGACACAGAGGATCCACGCTGCTTTTCGCTGGAGAGATGAAGAACAAGATGACAGGCGTATGTACTGGCGGAAATTAACGCGGCTCAGGGGCTACCCCACGCATCAAGTGTGTGCCGTTGAGAGACGGCAGCCCCTCCATGGGTCCTCAGCCATCATCAGGCCTCCGGAGCCTTCCTCCTCCTAGGGCCTGAGGCGGCATGGCAGTGAAGCTTTACGCTGAAAGTGCTGCAGATCTGAGCCAATGGGCCCAGCTTCTCCAAGATGATGGGATGGGACACAGTGGGACCCCAGGCACACCTCATTACACGAGATTCAGGCTTGTCTGTTTCCAGGCTCTCCAGCTCTGTAAGCACAATTCAATCAAGCTACTGCCGCTGAGATGCCTTCGAGGTCACAGGAACATCGAAGCAACCCTGAGCAGGTGAGGTGCCTCACAGGCACCTCCAAGGGACCCCTGGTATGGTGCTAGGCCAGGCTGTGGGACCACCATGCCTCTGATCACTGGCAACAAGAAACCCTTGAGATGGAGAGATTTTCTTTAAAAGGATTATTACATGGGGAGGGGGTCACTCGGAGGGAGAACCGCAGAGCTTGAGACCTGCAGGAGCCGCCAAGGTCAAGAAGAGAGAGGCTTTCTCTTGTGAGGAGGAGTAGCCAGGGCTAGAAAGCACTGGGGTAGGGCAGGGTTTGACGGGACAGTTAATCAGGGAATGCTCTTGGGAACGAGCAGTCCACCGCATCCAGGGCTGGCCGAAGTTCAGGGCCTGAGGAAAGAGAAGCCCGTGTAGGGGAGAAAAAAACTTTCCTCTACCGCCGTAGGTTGCGCACCTGGAGCATGTGAATTACAGCAACAAAAGACAGATTAACCAGAGGAAAAAAAATAGGCAAGCAATGTGGGAATACTCGGTGATAAGTAACTCACTAGGGAGGTTAGAATTTAATAGGTTAAAGGGATAGGGTAGAAAAAGCTTTAGGGGAAGAACAAAAAGATTTCTTAAAAATCTTACAGAAAAAAAAAAGACAAGTGGGTTTTTAGGCAAACAAATGAGAAGGAAGAAAGTTTGTGATGATGTTTGTTTATGCAGGTTCCAGGGGTCCTTTTCCAAGGCCGTGACCCCAGAGAGGGGCCCTGTGGTACGTCCACCCTTGACCTCTCTCCTGCAAGCAGACCCACCCATGGAGGGATCTGATGGCAGCCTTACTTCCAAGAAGTCACTGTTTTCATCAAAAACTGGAAACTCCAAGGAGGCTTCTTCCTGCATCTATTACTCTCAAATATTTTCACCTTCAAATAAGTTCCTTATCAGCCCTAGGGATCCCAGGGGTTTCCCACACCTGACTAACGCTTGGTCACATAGGAATTTTGTCCAGATTGGTCTGTGGGGACAAACAGCTCAGGGAATCACTGATGAGGTTCGAGTGGGTGCGGGGGGCCTTCCCGCAGAAAGGAAGGCAGCGGGATTGCCCCCCGCTGAACCGGGAGATTTCAGAGAGAGATGAACCTTGCTGCCGTGCCCCCTCCCACCCGCAGGAGCATGCCAGGGATGACCAGACACGGCAGGGGTTCCGTCGGAGCAGTTCCACCTTTATTAGCATAAACTAACAGTTTTTATAGGCAAACGAAGGGGGTTTTGCAAGGGACTTCCTATAGTTACACCAATCAGGCTAAAGGTCAAGCAATTATGTATTTACATTGCAATAGGAATTATGGTGAGCACGCATTGCCCAGAGCTCGAAAACCAGGGCGATCAATCAGAAGTTTTGACAATGGACTTTAGATTATGCCCTGTCTCTTCCCGTAGGCATCATTTTAGCACCAAACTGCAAATATGTGCTTAAGCTTCCTTATGCTGGCAAAGGCCCTCTTTCATCTAGGGCCCCACAAGTGGGGATCCTGGATCTGTGGCTGCACTTGCTGACGTGGCCAGGGCGCTGCCGTGAGTCTCGTGGAGCCAGATGAGGACAACGTCTCAGGGGAGACACCGCTGGAGCACGTCACCCCGGGATCCCAGTAGGGCGACTTCATTTTTACCTGGGGAAGAGCTCCATCACTTGGAGAGTCGCCGTGCCAACAGTGAAGGTAGGTTTATTACTCTGTCCGCTTGCATGTGCATCAGGTATGGCAGGTCCCGGCAGCCTTCTTGCGCCTGCCCACCAAGGGCCTCGTCTCTTTACTATCAGCCGACGTTTGGGCTTTGGTTGTACTTTCAGACTAGCTGTCAGCGGGGACAACATAGAAACAGATTGGACTGTGGGAAAGAAATGCAAATGACTTTGCGTCCCCGCTGAGCATCCCAGAGGTGATCTGGGCAGGTCCATGGTGGGTCTCCAGGGTGAAGACTGACACAGAACTCTCATGTTCTCGTCCCAAACTTGACGAGGCCAGAGGTGGAGCAGCTGAGTAGGTGGCTCAAGGACTGGTGATGTCCTGGATTTTCACCTGCTGTTCTGTCTCACTCCCCACCCCTGGCCTGGCCCAGGGGGGCTTGGTTGGGGGTCTTCTCTGCCAGAAGAGGATGGGTGGCCATGAGGTAACAAGAAGGTAGCATTGAGGAAAATCAGCAAGAGGCAAGGAGAGCCTCCATCTGGGGCGGGGTGGAGTCAGGGGGCAGGGCTGGAACTGGGACCCAGGGCAGTAGGGTCCCAGTCTCCCAGCCCAGGACAGCCAGAGCTCCGCTGTCTCCAGAGCGGGACACAAGCTGGGCCCAGAAAACAGCGGGGCCCCGAGACCCGAGGAGCCCGCCTCCCTGCTGACCCCCGCCCCAGTGCGGCAGCGGCGGGAGCTTCTGTCCCTGACTCTGCCGAGGGGACGAGTGGGGTCCAGCTGAGACTGAAAGTGGACTCCAGTCCTGCCAGAGCCCCGAGTCTGAGGCAGACAGTGCAGGGGGAGCAGGACGGCTCCTGAAACCTAAGGACGCCCGCTGCCCAGCCGCAGGGTCACCAGATGTCCTGCCCGGGGGTCTCAGCCACCTGCCTGGGTCAGGCAAGTACCTTCTCAAACCCAGAAGGCCAGGGCTCCATCCCCAGGCTCCTCAGACCCAAAGCTCGGCTGGGTCCTGCGGAGGACGGCCCCTGTGTGAGGGGACCGGTGAGCAGGCACATGCCTCTGGAACCTGGCCTTACTGCTCCCTCCAGCAGGGGACGCACGGCGGCAGCTCCCCAGTCAGACCTTCTCCCATGGCTCCAGCCCTTAGCCGGCTCTGGGCACACAACTCTCTCCTCCTCCATCACTCCGTTCTGTCTTCTAGGCTTTGAACCTGTGTTCATCCAACTCAAACACTGGGCCCTTTCCCATGAGGCACTGCTGCCTCCCCAGGGGCCATCAGACTCTGCTTCTTGAGAGCACAATCCCGGATCTTGACGGGGGTGCCCGCCCACAGGCCTCCCCTCCTATTTTCTCCCAGCCTGACTGCTCGGTGAATACCCAGTACAGTCACTGGATGGCCAAGTGGCCTCCCGGATGAACCAGCCTCCAGAGAGTCTCGCCCTCTCCTTCTAAAAACCCTCCGTCTGTGAACCTCGCCAGACCCAGAAGGAACTGGACAAGAGCTTGGTCTTCCAGCTCCGTCCCCACTAGAACTGGGGTGCTATTAAGTCAATTGTCCCAATGGTTCTGCAAATTGCACAAGTCTGCACAGAAAAGAACCGCATGTCATTTAGTTGAAACAATGATTTTTCATGCATAAAATAGAGAAAGATATGCAAGTGGAATAGAATCATCTATTAGCAAAAAATACACCCTAGTATTTTTTCTACTCTGTGTGAAATACTGAAAGTCGCAATACTGCTCACAGACATCCTGAGTCATCATGGAACATCACAGGAAAATGCTGCTGGGCCTCAGGGTTCACGCTGACCATCTGCTGCGTAACTGGATGTTCACCTGGCCACCTGGCCCGGAGGGGTCGGGTTTCCCAGGAGGTGCGGTGGTGAAAGAATCCACCTGCCCACGCAGGAGAGGCAAGTGATGTGGGTTCAGTCCCTGGGCTGGGAAGATCCCTGCAGAAGAGAATGGCAACCCACTCCAGTAGTCTTGCCTGGAAAATTCCAAGGATAGAGACGCCTGGCAGGCACAGTCCACGGGGTCACAAAGAGTCAGACACAACTGAGCAACTGAGTACACAGACACACAAGGAGGGGTCAAGATTTGGGTACAAATTCGGGAGACTAAG